>JARRAA010005500.1:0-88410 GCA_030557295.1 Ecitodaemon sp. MM-2014
GACGCCGCGCCCGTGCTCGCCGTGCACTCGTCGGCGGCGGCGGCGCCCACGCCGCCGCCTCCTCCTCCTGCGCCCGCGCCGCCGCCGCCGCTAAGCTGATGTCAGTTGACCAGCTCCACGTTTACGAACTTCTTCAGTCTGTCTAAGTAGGCCGGGTATAGTTCCACGTCGTTATGACCAGCTCCCTGGAAGCAATTCGCAAATGTTACCAGATTTATATAGGAAAGTCACTAATGCCTTGTCTAGATCTCGTCCCTGCAAGTTTTTCACCGGAATGTGTTAAAATAGCGATAAAAATCACTAGAATCCCACGATAATTTGTTAGTTCTTGAAATAAGCTAGTATTTCTAATTAATAACAAAGTTGACCTTGTTACACCTCAACAAGTTACTTCTCATCATGTCCCTAACATGTGTTTATCCTTAAAAAATCAAGAAAAACATATAAAAACTGCATACAACTTTTAAACCACTCAATTTAGGAGCAGATATTGTTCATAACAAGAATTTAGCCCTTAGAGCAAAGAAACCAAATCACACCCCAAACTTTGTTAATTTTTCCAAAAATAGCACATTTCACCAGAACCTTGTAACATCTCAACAAGAAGTTATTTTACATCATATTATAACAGTTTTTGACGAAGAACGTCAACAGATAACCTGTTTATCATCAACTGATGTCCTAAAGCTAATAAAAAATAAATTCATGTGTTTATCCTCAATATATCAAGAAAAACACATAAAACCTGCATAAAACGTTTAAGCAACTCAATTAAACAATATAACCCCTTAAGATAATCTTCTTAACAACTGCTTGACTTACATTTAATATTATTCTTTAAGAAACAAGCAATCTTACTAAGACTTAGGAGTTTTGATCAGATTTTTTAACATAATCTGATCAAAACTCCGAAATCTTGCAGACTTTGGGTAACTGGCTAGAAATTTTCTATAAAAATCACCAGAAACACACTCGAATTATGTTAGCTCCTAAACCAAGCTAGTTTTTCGTCTCGGTCACACAATTGCGAACATCTTTTAAGGAGCGAAATAGAAATAGTGAGAAAAATCGCACAGAAACTTTCTAAATCCTCTCATAAAGTACCTAAAATTTTATTATACCTCAATAACAAGCTACTTTGAATTAATTTGATATTATCAAAGTTTTTTTTACCGAAAACTCAAGAAATATCCTGTTTATCATCAACTGATATCCTGAAATTAATAAAATTAAGAACTATATGTGTTTATACGAGCATAAAGCTCGTAAACATCCCAATTTAACAATGTAACCTGGTAAAGCATTATTCTTAACACACTGCAGAACTTAAATTTTGCAATAACCTTGAGAAACAAGCACAACCAATCCTTGAACCTAAGGATAACTAAAATCGTCTTTGAAATGAGGACCCCGCTAAGATTCCTGGAACTTTTGTGACCAAGATAAAATGTCAGTGATCAAAGGCTCGTCATCGACTTACTTCAACCCATAATGGTTCAACAGCCTTCGGGCACCTCTCGAAGATAGTCCTCCCATGCGTAAAGTCTATAATCTCGTCCTCGGTGCCGTGAATCAGCAGCGTCGGCGAGGTCACCTTCGGAACTTTGTCGATGCTGCAAGCAGTTCAAGGGTCAGCGGGCGTTTGCGCGCGGGCGACGCGCCTTACCTGGGAAAGGCGTCGAAGAACCACGTCCGCTTCGTGTTGGGGAACGCCACGCGCATGCCGGACATGAGCGGCGAGTGCAGGATCACGGCGCCGACCTCGTAGCGCGACGCCAGGTCCACCGTCGGCACGGTGCCGATGCTCTGGCCGTAGAGGATGATGTTCTCGGGGCTGATGCCGTAGCGCGTGCGCAGCGCCTGCCAGGCGGCCTCGATGTCCGCGTAGAGGTTCTTCTCGGACGGCTTGCCGGCGCTCTGGCCGTAGCCGGAGTAGTCGTACGCGAAGACGTTGCAGTTGATGCTCGAGCCGAGGTTGAGGTAGAACGTGCTCATCTGGCCGAGGTCGACGGCGTTGCCGTGCGAGAAGAGGATGGTGAAGCGCGCCGTGCTGCTGCAGCGCACGAAGACGCAGGCGATCTTGTTGCCGCGCTGCGTGCGCGTGTAGAAGCCCTCGACGTTCTCCTTGTCGTGATCGGAGAACTGCCACTCGGCGCGCGCGGTCAGCTCCACGGAGTACTTGCCGTTGACCTCGGCGATGAAGTTGTACGTCGGCTCCGGCGGCAGGAAGGCGAGCTTGGCGGCGATGCGCGACGGACACGGCGGGCAGCAGAGGAGGCAGCACAGCTCGCTGAAGCTGAGGCCGTTCATGGTGCGGGGCGACGGCGGGGGCGCGGGCGGGCTGGCGGTCGGCGGCTCTCGGGGATGCGGCGCGGCGCTCCTAGGCGACGTGCGCGTCCATTGCTAGCGCCATTGCGCTCGCCTCGATTCGATCCCCAGGCGGCCGACTCTTCGCTCTTCCAGTCCGTGCGGTCGCGCGGCCGACGCTGGCGATCGGGGCGGCGAGGAGTGAATATACGCACCGGTTCTCGCTAGGCGAGCATTTAGTTCGCCGCGTGCGCACCTCGCGCCTTCGACGAGGGCCGCTGGGTGCTCTCGGGCGCGCTAATTTCCTCGGCTCGTTCGCACCTCCGGTCCAGCGGAGTTTACTTTCACGCTTCTCGCTTCGCTTGCACAATGAGTCCGCGCCTGGGTGTGAGGCGCGTGCGTGTGCGCTGGCCGCGTTGCGTCGGAATGCGTGTGGTGGTGGGCGCGCGGTGCGCATGCGTCGACGCGCCGACGTCCGTCGAGCGCCTGCCAATGCCGACGCCGCGCCGGCACCGACGGATTCGAAAATGTGTCGCGATGTTATCTGCGAACGCAAACAAAAACATTGCAATCGCGCGCGATAGCGCCAATCTGCCGATAAGATAGCGCGTCTTAATTAAGGCGAATCTGAATATCGCCCTGGCTTTTATTTCTTCACGCAGAACGCTCGCCGAGCAACAAAAGCTCCGCCATTTGTTATCATATCGCACTACTAATAGTTAAACAGACAAATATTTAACTAAATACTTGTCTGTTTAATTAATTTTTTCGTGGGATATTGTTATTCTCCAAGGAATGCAACCTATGAGTGAAAACACTAATTTTCGCTGAGAAACATGTGGAACACTTAAATGTTTAATTGCGTACCTAATATTACGTTGATTTATTACTAAATTATCGATATTTTGTCGAGTTCTCGGTAATTTTCATTAATTCTTTGCGAAACTCATCAAAATTTAAACGAATGATTTTGACGTTAGTGACGATCGGCTTCGGGCAATGTCGTCGCTCGTCGTCGTTCGTCTACAAGGTGTTGCAAACCAGTGATGTGACATGGAAGCCTTAAACATCGATGTTTGCCGCTACAGTAAATTTAACATAAGAATCCGTAACCTAACGATGTGAACCGATCTCGATATAGAAATAAGTAGCGAAGAATCGATGCTTAATAATGGTAACATCGGTAACAATTCTCCTAAGTTTCACAAAATATCAACGTGAACATCGATCTTTGTACAATATCGATGTTTCAAAACATCGATGTTGATGTCCCACCTACAATAAAAAGTAACTAAAAATAAAGAATTCAGTGTAAAAGTTGCATAAAACTATACGAAACACATTCCTTAAATGACCACTAAACAATTTCTTACATTATTTTTGTCTTTTGCCTTGTTTTTATTGCAAATTTTCAAATTTAAAGTCGTAAGAAATTCAAATAGCTTCGTGCGTTTCCGTCCGTGGACATTCCCGACTCGTGCGCGTTCGGCTGCAAGTATCCACGGGAGGTAGGAAGACCACCACTGTCATCATCGCCGTGCGACGAGCGAGCACCGAGTAGCAACATCCGCGTTTTCGATTGTGCACTCGCGATTCGCGCGATTGTTTCGCCGTTTGCACGCTCGCGCCAGTCAGGCTCGAGTGCCCGCCGGCCGCGCTCGCGAATCCGCCCGCTGCACGGAGCTTCGCTCGGCCACAACAGCGGAAAACAACGCGCACCAGCGACGACTCAAGAAACAACGACGCAAGACGAGCAAGACTCGAAGGCCCGAAGAGCAAACGAATCCAATACTCGCCGCAGCAGCATCGTCTCGCCGCTCGCAATCAGTAACAGAAACGAGTAAGTAAATGCCTTGGCGGGGCCTTGCGTCGCCCACGCTCGCGATCGACGCGTTTTATTCGCGCGCGGACGCAATCATCGTAATGATGATGAACGCGAGGATCGCATGTGCGCTCGTTCGCGTAACGTTGCCCCCGAAACATCGATGTTCGATCTGTTACGCGCACTTTTCAAGTGCGCACACCGACACCGCCGCGAAATGGCGTGCCGCGGCAATAACAACTTTTGTTTTCGGTCGGCGTCGATTGGGCTGCCTAAATTTAGGCGCGCGCGATTCCACCGCGGGTCGCGCTTCGCCAATAATTTCGCACGAATTCGATAATAACGTGCGGCAATGGAATTTTCGCATGCAAATCGGGCCCGGCGGGCGAGATAAACAACCACCGGGCGCTCGTGTCACGTGCGACAATTGCGCAATCTAATCGGGAATTTCAAAATATTACCACACGAACTTCTTGTTCTTTCATCCTCGTCGTTCTTTACGTTTTCCACGCGGAGTCTCGGCAGTTTGAGACAATGACCCCATTAATAATTAACAATGCGCTGTGTACGCGCGTAGTACGAGGTGCGACTGACTGGAAGTCAAGGCACTCGTTTATTATTAACAATATTAGGTCGGCGAAGCTTTCGGTCACGAGAAAGGAGGCTTTGGCGACTTATACGGGGTGTCGCGATAAATGTCTAGACCGTAGAAGTTACAATAAAAATAATTATGAGCCCTAAAATTGTTTGTCGGCAATAAAAGAACCCTGGGCGGGGATGTTGCGAAAGGTCGCAGGTCAGCGCGTGGGCGTCGCGATTCGCGGTTCACCACGTCGTTGCTCCGGGGCGGCCGTAAGCCGCCTACGCGTCGCGCTCCGAGTTCCGCCGCCTCCGCGCATCGTTTTCCACCTTCTGGCCGGAGCTCGCCCAGAGCGTCTATTTTCCACCCCGGCGGCCGTGGGTCGGGGGAGTTATCTTTGGTCGCGCGTCTCGGCCATCAGTGAATGGGATTGATTCACGGTGGGAACTCAAAGCTGCGCGTTTCTGTGTAGGTGCGTAGGATCGTGAATGAGTTCGGTCGAGAGAGGAAGTGCGGCGACGCTGATATCGTAAACGAGTTGCGATGATTTTTTTTTCTACAGGGTGTTTCGGTCATTATCCGAAATCATGGTCTTTTCCACCGATTATCTCTGAATATTTAAAGTTCGCCGCGTTCGCATCTCGCGCCTTCGACTAAGGATGTTAAAAACTTTTGGTTTTCCTGCCCTCGAACGAGGATAGTGGTAAATAATGGGTTAAGGCGAAAAATCGAAGTTTTAAGATTTTTCATTTGTTGATTGTTTAAAAAAATACATATTATGAGTGTATTAGATTTAATAGGAATTCTGGTAAAATTCCCTTTGGAAAAATGGTTTTCGGTGGTAAAATATAATTTATTGTTGTTTCGGAAATATTTTATGAGCAAAAAAATTTTTTGAAGAAAATTTGTCTAGTTCTCTTTCTCTTTAGAAAATATTTCTTGATAA
The DNA here is from genome assembly GCA_030557295.1 of Ecitodaemon sp. MM-2014. Taxonomy (NCBI): domain Eukaryota; kingdom Metazoa; phylum Arthropoda; class Insecta; order Coleoptera; family Staphylinidae; genus Ecitodaemon; species Ecitodaemon sp. MM-2014. The sequence goes on from JARRAA010005500.1 coordinate 5,656, forward strand.
AGAATCTCTCTTCTTCAAATTTTGGAAACATTTTATGAGCAGAAGTCAATTAGGTATTATTTAGGGAATTTTTGGAGAGTTTTTTAAAATTATTATTCACTTTACAACTTTTCCCAAACACCCTGTATACGTCACTTATAGATAATTCTATCAACGCACTGCAGACGGGCGGATTTTCAGTCAACAGTCCTGCGCTTGTTTGATACGCCGCCGATAAAAACGTGCTTCATTAAACAATTCGGACGTTTGTTTAGTTCGTCTAATAAAAATATTGTTTTCACAGTCGCACATTTAACTAACAATGCGCGCAGCGTATAAAAACAATATCTAACGCTTTGCATAATATTAAGAAAGAGAATATGTGCAAATCGATTGATAACGAGAAGAAGAAGTCATTGTAGAAAAGCAAACAAACAATGCACGTAAATTTTATACAAATTATATTTTGTTATGTATATTATATTTTATGCTGTCGTAAAAGTGTTATGAACGTAGAGGACATCGGGGATTGTCGAAGCACATTTTCCCCAGGGTCTCGTAGTTTTCCACTAGTTTCAAATAGAAACTGCTCGTGAGCCAACTATCCCTGGGCTCTCCTACGGTCAACAGTCTGGCATCCAACTATGCTTTGGTAAATACAATATTTGCCGCTTTGAGTAATACAACAGACGCCGTTGGGTCAGCAGAATTTATACACTAAAATCCCCACCACCGCTCATCAACGCCGACTGCCCTGGTTTATGACCTTGAAAACCTGTATCAATCGATAGCTATAATGTTGCTGATTACTCTCGTTTTTGTTTCATTCCAATCGATGAATTGTTAACCGAGTTATGGGCGAAACAAATTTTCAGTCCTCGCAAAATTTGTACCTTATAACCGGAAATGTACAAGCACGCGTACCATTCCACTCATATCAACATTTTTCACTGCAAAGTATCGCAATCGTTCCAACCCACCAGATTTGTGCCATATAACCGGAGGTTCCTTATCTATTATATTTTATGCTGTCGTAAAAGTGTTACAAAAACATCTCCGTGGTATGTTAGCAAATATTCGTAGTTTTCGGCCATTTCAAATAACTGCCTCAGAGCCAATCATCCCCGTTCGCATACAACGCAAGTAAATATAATACAAATTATATTTTAAAACACTTATGAATGTCATGAATGAAAACTGCTCGTGGACCATGCTCATTAGTTTGGCATCAAGCTAATTTTTGGTAAAAACGATATTTAACGCTTTACAAAATATTAAGCAACAAAATACAAAGAATAAAATGTCATTGTACAAGAAAAACAAACAACGCGAGTGAATTTAATACAAATTTTATTTTACTACATATATCACATTTTATGCTGTCGTAAAAATGTTATGAACACACTTAGGGGAGATCGGGGATAGTTGAAACACATTTTCCTCCCTGTTTTCGTAGTTTTCAACTATTTTCAAATAAAAACTGCTCTTGGACCATCAAGCTAAACAATATTTAACGCTTTGCATATTAAATAACAAACACAAAATTGATTAACAATAAAATCATACTGTGCCGGAAAAACAAACGACCCAGAAAACTTCAATAAAAATTATATTTTGCAACATTTATTATATTTTACCCTGTCGGAAAAATGTTGCAAAAACACTTAGGGGAGACCGAGGATTGTTGAAACGCATTTTCCTCCATGTTTTCGTGGTTTTCGACTACTTTCGAATAAAAACCGCTCGTGGGCCATCTATCCACGGTCATTGGTTTGGCATCACGTTAAACTTTGGCATAAGGCCCAACTCGCGAAATGTTGCGCACCCGACCAACCCTATATCCCTTGTCGCCTGCTTCCGCACACGGAGCGGGCGCATTGCCGGCAGCGCCCCCTGGACGCCGATGGTGGGGGCGGCGCGCGTCGGATATCGATAGGTGCGCGGCGGCCGATGCGCGTCGGGCGGTCGCGTTCAGCGCAGTCGATACCGGCCGCGCCGACCAAGCGTCACAGGTTTTCCAGCGCGGAAACGCGGATCCACGCTCGCTTCCCCGAAACGCAAGATTCCCATCAACCATTCGCAGCCGCGAGGCGCTGGTAACGGGGGCGGATCAGTTCGAAGGAATACTACTTTCTTGGAGCAGTCGATCGCCGAAATTAGTGAGTAGTGCAGAGAGACCTGGTGGAGGCAGAAGAGGGTGCATCCCGGTGGTCGGACTAGTGAAGGTGGTGAAAATCGTCCCGGACGGCCGAGTTGTGATTACGTGAATATTAACGCTAGGTAAGTCTCTTCTCATCGACCTCAGGGCGAGATGAGACCTCGACACGCTCATGAATGAAGAGCGTGTCGAGCTTGGCGGCGGCGGCGGTCGGGAGGTTTACTATGAACTGGTTTGATTGCGTTCAATTCGATTCTAATTCGTCCAACGACGCTGCGACGCAATATTTACGTTCGCGAGGGGGAAACGTTCGTAATTGATCGTTATTCCGACTCGGTGCTCGTTACCTCATCATCCACCCTTCGCGCGCTGCGCATGGGAGAGTTTTTTTTTTGTTTATTGAAACTCTCCGAACCACTTTTTATTTGCGAAAATGTTCCTCGAACATTTCTCCGCTTCGATCATCGGGGCACCGTTTCGGCGTCGACCCATTTTCACTCACACGAGCGCGCGCGCGCACCCCGCACACACGCGTGCCGACCGCCGCCGAATTATCGATTTTTGCGCCGCTCGCGCGCGGGAGACGGGCGGGCGGCCGTAGCCCCATTGTGCGCGTCGCCGCCGCCGCCGCCGCTCGCGAATATATCGTGTCAAGGTGACGCGAATTGGGTCAGCGGAGGCGGCGCGGCCAGCCTTGGGCCAGGACCGCTCTCCGCCGTCCGCGGCTTACGCAACGCTCTCGCGGGGCTGGCGCCGGAATGAGATCTGCCGAGGGAGATACACCCCAGGTCTCTCCGCGGCGTTGGGGTTGGATTTTCGCGAGCTTTTCTTCGATTGCTTTCTGACACTTCTGGCGCTCGGAGATTGATACTGGATTGGGGTTGGGTTTGATTAATAATTGATAAGGACAGGGGAGGATAGAGCCTACGTATTTTTGGTTTACACCGAAAAGTAATTTCGGGCTGCTTTTTCTTTGGGATTGATTTCGAGGATTGAAGAGGTGGAGGGATGAAGTTGAAATACGATATCCCAGGGGTGCTTGTTTTTCATATATTTTCTTTGCGTGGACCTTGAACTGATCAAACTGGCCTTATTCGCTTCGAAGGGCTTTGAGACTTGGGCAACTTTCGTTCCTTCGAACCGGATATCTTCCAAACAAGTGGCTTCGCTTATTTTAATTAATTTATCGATTGCTTCGGTCCGTATCCGGTTCGAAAGACATGTAATTAAGAGGGGATGTTAGTAATTCAGTGTGTTGACGCGCATTCGGCCTAATTTTAGAAAATTAATTACCTGGTGATACTATCGAACTTATTCGGTTAGAAACACATCAAACTGCATTGGACAGCATCGCCAAAAGCCGAAAATATACAGATGATGTATGTTAGTGGTATGTCATTGTTGAATTATCCATTTCCAAAGGCATTGAACTACAGGGGGATAGTATCCTTCTTTAGGTTTTCGAACTGGATCAGCGAAATAATTTAGGCGTAATTTTGGACGTATTCGGTTCGAAGGTCATTTAACTGAAGCAAATGGCTTAATCCTTCGAACCGGATTTATTCCAAACCAAGAATCATATTCATTTCACCAAATCGAATGATATTAGTGAATTTATCCGGTTCGAAAGACATGAAAATAGAGGTCCTAGCACGTATTATATTAGTTCTTTCGAACCGGATTTGTTTCAAGTAAAAGGTTCCTATTATTTTAATGATTTTGTTGGAGTTATGTTTTTTTTAATTGCCCTAATTCATTGTTTCCTTAATTGTCTCCGATCTTGTCTCGAATATATCACCGCCGACGTCGCCTTCCGCTCCTCGCGATGCGCGCAAGGACGCAGACAGGAATTGCACATCCGTCCGGCCCCTTTAAATATCTCGAAGAACGCTTCCACGGAGACCTACATTCTCGTTCGCTTCGAGACATTTCATTTAATTACTGACGTTAACGCTGCGCGACATCTATTGGCCTCTTCCCTCTCCTACTTTCTTTCTTCGACGACGCGCCACAGAATCAATTGAATTAATTTCGTAACAAATTAAACTTCCGGCACGTCTACCAGTGATCCGTCGACGGTATTATTAATGCCCAATCACCGGCACATCGATTATATCAATACAACGCCGCCTTGAAAAGGAATCGCATGAGATTACGTTATCGTATCGTTTTTTGGGTAATGCTGTTATTATTGTGCTACCTGTAATGCAATGTACAGATATGATAAAATGTGACGCTCCTCGTCATATATGTAACGACGTTTGTTAATCGCCCGAGTGACGAATAATATCGTTCGTGACTGATAACGCGTGGGTCGGTTATGAGCGTATTTCGTATTTTGTCAGCGGTCTATGGCATGATAAAAATGTTATAATTATTGGGCATAACTCGTCGGTTATGGGGGATTATTTTATTTTACGAACGCACATCAACATGCTTTCCATATTTCATTAAGTCGGTATTCCTCGGGGTCGCTCATATATTATACCGGGCGTTGCGAAATCAAAGTAAAAGTGATGCCAAAAAGGAGGGGACTCACGTCTCAAAGACAAATATCAAATCTGGTTGCCTATATTCTAGTCCCCTTCCGTGAATTCCCCTCCTTTCTGTTTTATTGCCGTCTCCTTCTCGCACCGTCCATTGCTCAGTGTTTTGCCATGTCTTCTATCTCCCCCTCCTCATTCCTTCGCCGCTCGGCGTCAATATTGTCACGCCCGACTCGCCTCTAATTGAATTGCGCGTCACGACGGACGCCGTTTTCGCAAACCGCGCGCCCGCCCAAGGTGGGGGCGACAATTAACATCCACGCTTTGCCGCCGCCGCGCGTCTTAATTGCGTAGAACGCAACAACCTTGTTACCCGCCTGTTTCGTTTGCAGACCGAGCGGCACCGCACAAAGCAAGATGGCGTTCGCCGGGCTGAAGAAGCAGATAAACAAATGCAATCAGGTACGAGCTTTTGTCGTCATTAGCGTTTTTCATCGCAAAGAAGATTGAATTACCGAGGCTATAAATAACCTGCGTTCGCTTTTAGTACATGACGGAGAAGATGGGGGGCGCGGAAGGCACGAAACTCGATATGGACTTCATGGAAATGGAGCGGGTAGGCTTTCGATTGGTTGATAATTGAGTTTGTTTTAACATCAAACAACGATTTTGTCAGAAAACCGACGTGACGTTCGAGCTGGTCGAGGAGCTGCAGCTGAAAACGAAAGAGTACCTCCAGCCCAATCCGACGGCTCGGGCCAAGATGGCGGCGGTGAAGGGCATCAGCAAGCTGAGCGGGCAGGCCAAGCAGAACACCTACCCGCAGCCGGAGGGCGTGCTCGGCGACTGCATGCTGCTCTACGGCCGCAAGCTCGGCGACGACAGCATGTTCGGGCAGGCCATGGTCGAGATGGGCGAGTCGCTCAAGCAGATGGCCGACGTCAAATACTCCTTGGATGACAACATCAAGCAGAACTTCTTGGAGCCGCTGCACCATCTGCAGACCAAGGATCTTAAAGAAGTCATGGTACGCTGGAAACCGAACCTAGGTTAGGAAACGCGAGTCTGATTGAGGTTATTTTGTAGCATCATCGGAAAAAATTGCAAGGACGTCGCCTGGACTTCGACTGCAAGCGACGGCGCCAAGCAAAAGGTCAGTTCTCGCCCGTTGGCCAACTTCGCCCCCGAGCCTCCTCCGATGTGTCGCGAAATATCGCCGAAAATTCGTTGCGCGTCCGACTAAACTTGAAATGCGTTCTTTCTTGATTCTGGGTATTGGTTTTATTGGGTTTTCGGACACACACGCACACACGCACGCGCACGTTTTAAGGGGGAAGGGGCGTTGCGAGCCCGTACTCCAGCCCTGCCCGCATGCAGGGCCGCGCCAACGGTATGGCAACGAACACAAATCTAATTTCTTATGCAAATCGCTCGCGTCCGCTCTCGCTATTGATTTCCACCTCCCCTAGACGCTACAGACGCTGCATACGAAATTTGTTGACACACTCTGTTTATTAAATTGTACCTCGTTACCTCAGTAATTTCTAGTCCATTAGTTTGGATGACTCTAATTGGCTTTTTTCCGACGTTAGTATTTTCTAGCGTAACAAGTAGACGTCAAGACATTTGTTTTGCGGTTGCGTTAGATCGCGATTGATATCATTTGCGTTTATGAGTTTATGATTTGTGTTTTTTTTTTGTTTTTCGTTTCTTTCCTTTGCGTGTTGTGCATGCGACGCGGGCCGGGGGACGTCACGACAGGTTCGCACATTACAGATGACGAGATCAAGATGGCCGAGGACAAGTTCGCCGAGTCGATGCATCTCGCCCAGATGGGAATGTTCAATCTGCTGGAAAACGACGTAAGTGACGCGGCGTCGCGCGCGCTCGATGCGGCGCATTGTTGTCTAATTCTCGGGCGCGTTTTTATTTGTAGGTCGAGCAGATTTCTCAATTAGCCACATTCGCCGAAGGACTCTACGAGTATCACAGTCAGTGCACCGAGATCATCAAGATTCTCGTCGAAACGCTGCACGGAAAGTACGAGCTAGAAATTTACCTGGAAGCACTTCCGTCTCGATAGTTCCTAGTAAAACGTGCCTAAAAGGGTCCCAACCTCAAATGACGAGCAAACTATCCTAAAAACGGAAACGTAACGTGTACTAACTTATATGTTTGCATTGCTCAGCTTGAAATTAACTCGTGAAATATTCCTAACCTCAAACGTAAGACAATCCAACCGACAAATACCAACATTGCTAATATAACCTAGAGATTTAGCTTCCTTGCCGATGTTTCCTTGTAAAACGTGCCTAGGCGGGTCCTAACTTCAAATAACGAGCAAGCTTCTTAATAATAGGAACATAACGTATACTCACTTATATGTTTACATAGCTTACATAGCCTGAAATTAGCTCAAGGAATATTCCTAACTTCAAACGTAAGACAATCCAACCTAAAAACACCAATATTGTTAATATAACCTAGAAATTAATCTAGGAGCACTTCCTTGCCGACATTTCCTTTGAAAGTGTGCTTGGGAGGGTTCTAACCTCAAATGGCGGCCAAGCTATCCTAAAAATAACAATATAACGCCTTATCGTGCTCAAAAGTAAGACAATCCAACCTAAAAATACCAATAGAATCTATATAACATAACTCTTTAACCTAAAAAAAAGGTCAGAATGAGGTTTTGGTGTTGGGCTAACCGGAAATTGCACATTGCTCAATTTAAAGCTAATCAATACTTGATTTCTGGTGTGGAAAACTCCTAAAACATAACCTACAATTGACTTAACCTAAATTGTCCTTACGTAACCTAAGACTATAGGTCTGTAGGTTCCAACTTAAGTCTATAAACATAATAATCCCAATTACCAACGCCACCTAACTTAAAAATACTCGTAGTATCTGCAATTTTAGACTCCTTAACCTAAAATTCCCGTAATTTTTAACCTAACTTAGCCAAAAAACGTGAAGCTAAAATGCCTACAAATTTGCTAATCTTTGTTAACAACGTATCCTAACCTAAAAAGTGTAATAGTGGCTGTCATTTTGCATTTTCTAACCTAAAATATCTGGCGCTTTGACGACCTTTCACTTTTTAACACCGCCTAACCAAAAAAGAAGTGAAGCTACACCTGACCTAAACATATTCCTGTTCATTCCAGAAACATAATATAACCACAAATTTTAACCTGATCTAACCTAAAAAATCTTCACCAGTAGTTAAAACAGGATAATAATGCGATTGTTGTGTTTTGGAAAAATCGCAGGAAAGACGAAGCAGCTAGCCGCCCGAAAGCGGAGTTCGTCCCGAAGTGCATCACGGACCTCCAACTGGAGGGCGACGGCGACATGAACGGTACACATCATCAGATCATTCCCACCGCCCCGCCGCCGTACACCCCGCACGCGCCGCCCCCCGCGTACGGCTTCAAGCAGCCGCCCGCGCGGACGATCACGCGCCCCGCGCCCGCCAAACCCCTCAGCCACCACCGCAACCAGCCCGCTTCCAAACCGCCCTCGCAAACGTACAACATCCTTGATCTTGACCCCTGGAGTACAGGTATCTTTGTTTATTTCGTTTATTTTTTTTTAATTATCATTTACTAACTCGATTAAGCCCACTTAACAAACCGTTGGGTAGAAATTCTAGAACGAAATTGCATAACGTAAGATCGCCACACGGTGAGTGCACTCTGTCCACTCACATCCACTAATCTATTAATAACAATTAACTGAATCTAGACTTGGTTTATTTACAAATACGGCGCGTTATGTTTATTATTATTATTATTATTATTATTATCGTACGCGTTATAATTTAATGAATATTACTTTGTTTTCGTTTCTCGTTGGTGTGGCGCCGTGCGCCGTTTTGTTCGCTTCCGAGGTCACGCATTCCCCTCCGCCTTTCGACACCCTTGCCCCTGACGTTTTGACGACCTTTCATCGCTAATTGCCGATGCGTAATCGATGTCTGTGTGCTCTGGCTGTTCGTGCGTCTTGCGTCTGGCCGCGTGGGGCCGGAGCAACGGGCGGGCCGGCTGGCGACGGGCCAACATTAATTTTGGCCCGCGCAATATTTACTCGTTCGCGGCCGGCACGTTGCTATCGGCGCGTGCGCCTCGCTTTCGCATCTCTTCGATAGCATCGTCCGCCATTTGGTGTAACGTGCTAGTGGCGTGCTTGCGCATCCCCCTTCCCCACTCTTGCTCTATCTGTCGCTCGAGTCGCACGCGAACGGCGCGTCATAATAATTGCAACAATCGTTGAATATGGCGCCCGGCCGTTTGCGGCGGCTCGTCGACTGCCTGAACTGTTCTCACGCCGATGTGGTGTTGCTAGGATCGTCACAGCAGTCTTCGCCGCAAAACAAGCCGCATCATCTCGAGTTGATACCCGGACAGCATTCCACCAATGGTAAACATTCTCTCTCTCTCTCGGTTTCTATCTTTCTATCTTTTACTTCCCCCCTGACTTGGAGTCGTCCGTTTTGTGCTGTGCTCTTGGTTGTCTGCGTGGCACACAATGTAATATTCATCATTTTATATGCCGAAGCGATTGCCTTAGTTTATGGGTTAGGCGAGGTCGGGTCGGGCGCATGTGTGACTGGGTGTGTTTCGGTGTTCGCAGCGTCGCCACTGCCGTCCCCAATGAAATCTCCGGCCAGAACGCCCATGGCGCGCGCGCCCTGCTGCGTGGCGCTGTACGACTTCGAAGCGGAAAATCCGGGCGAGCTCGGATTCAGGGTAACTGACACAACCTCCTATTCCTAACCTTAGATAACCTCCAAATTAGATGAACATGTGTCTAATGCGGTTGGTGCTTTCTAGGAGAACGAGACGATAACGCTGATCAATAAAATCGACGAGAACTGGTACGAGGGCAGCGTGAACGGGCGCACCGGCTACTTCCCGGTGTCGTACGTCCGGGTGGAGGTGCCTCTGCCATGAGTCACCGGCTAGGCGAGAGCGACGCGGATTACTGAAACCCCATTTTCGTCGTTTTTTAGTCACGAATATTGCTGCAGTTTAGATATTATCGCGGGCCGCCCTCCGGTCGGCCGAGCGCGTTTTTTGTACATACGTTTAGTTCTAATCGATTTAATTATGTAATTGCTGATTGCGCGACGGCGCGTCTTTTTTCTGCCGGACACACACACACACACATACACGTTTGAATTGTACATGGGGTTTTGCGGGTGACCTGCGGTCGGACGAGCGCACGCACACATCGAATTGCGGCAGACAAGATGGCCGACAACGCGGCGGACTCACTCTTCCTATCGAACCATTTCACCGCTCGGCGCAGGCGCAACCAACTCACGCGTCAAGCCGGACATCACAGTTTTTTGGTTATCGACAGCCTTCGAGCCTCATTTGTTCCTTCCGTGGCTTCCACATCAATCAGACGCGCGCGCATGCGCACGGGTTCGCGTTAAGTTTGGCGGTTATCCAAGCGATGATATCAATTACAGAATTTATCATACGATTTATAAGTGTTACGTAAAGTAAGGTTAAGGTCGCGCGCGAGCGCAATCTCGGGGTGCATATCGTCGGTTACGTTGCGTGGCGTTCGCGCGCGAGTGAGGTGAGGACGAGCGACTGCCGGATTGATTGTTGTAATGTTATTGATGTTCTATGATTCGGTCACTCTTCGACTCCGACGCGGGTTTTTTGTCATCTTCGAGGCGACCTCTCCTAGGCATCTTAGACCTTTTTCGCTATAGATGTGATGCGTTCCTGTTCCTTCTTCTTGAGCGCGTTGCGCGCGCGCGCGCGGCGCGAGGCGGATGCAAAGTGTACTTGTTTCACGGGGTGGAGGGTCGAACGACTTGTATGCCTTATAATGCCATAACTTTGTATGTCTATACCGAGCGGTAGTGTCTCACTAGAAGTTCCGCAAAATTTCGAAACGAAGAATACTCGTAGTCCGCACGGCAGAGAGAGTGAGAGCGACGGCAAAACTAACGAAACACTACGGCATCACACCGATACTCATCAATTACTCGGAGCTCGGAGGATTCTAATGCAAATGATTGTAAATTGTGACATTGCGTATAAAAGTACTTAACTTATGTATATCTGGTTCAAGACAATACATTAGATATAATAATATAACGTTATATAAGTATATAAATATATATATATATATATATAAATATATATGACGGGGGAGATGACAAAAAATTATTAAGGCTACTATTGTTATAAGTCGTTTTGAATAATCTGTTGATGCGTTTTTTCGAACAAATTGACGGCGCGTCGGTCGACACGTCGCACGTAAATTAAACGATTCATGATCTCTCTGAGCGTAACGATATTGCTGCAAATTATTTATTATATTACTCGAAAGATATTCCGCACGATTCGACGAGGATCGATGTCGAAAGTCAATGAGATGTTCTGTGTGTGTTTCACGTGTTGCGGAAAACATTGCTGCACGAAATGGCGGGCGGCGATGCGCCGAAGCAATAAGCGCGCGAAGCGACGGCGTGCGGGTGGCGTCGAACCGGTTTATTTACTCTCACAACCAATCGAAACCTACTCTTGCACAATGCAACCAAACTATGTAATCGAATAACTAATGTTGGCCGGTGGCGGCGGCGCGGAATCTGACGGCGGGAGACGATGGGGCCGACGCCGGCGGCCGGTCGGGGATGCGGACGGATAAGCGGCGTTCGCGCTGGACGGCACTCCACTTGACGCATTCTGATATAAACTATACATAATTGTAGTCAATTGCCATATTTTTTATTATTTGATGATACGATACATTCGAGATGGCGCAGAGAAGCAGAACGACAACACGCAAAGATTAACTAAACAAAGGTGTAGCATGTTACCAAATAATAACTTGTTAATATTATACATGTATACAATTTAAATGTTACCGTATTTGTGCATTAATAAAAAATTGTCGCTAGAATCGGAGGGCGTTGAGGGGCAAGAACGAGGCGAGAGCGTCGGACATTTTTAAGTCGCTTAACCTCAATTTCTATCGAAGTTAGGCACTGTATTTTGATTTCTAACGACTAAGCTTTACTGGTTGAACATTTCTACCAAGTTCCAACTCATTGGACAAGTTTTGGTACAGTTTGACTAAATTTGCTTGAAAATTCAACAAATTCACCTTTTCACAGTTTAAACTCCATTTGCACTCTTAACGATTGGTTTCTGACAAGATGGCGGACGAGACGAATAACTTTGATAATTTACATTCATTTTTCATTTGCAGTAACCAAATTTGATGAAATTAATCTCCAATTCCCTTTGACAAGTTAAAATTCATAAAAATTCATTAATTTCTTTCTGTTTTGAAAGTTTAAACAAAAAGTTATTTCCCGAGATCTTATAATATACCTTTAACCAATTTTGTCAAGTTTGGATAAAGTATTTGACTAAATTAGTCTAAAAATGCAAAAAAATTAGTTGTTTTTAAGGCAAATTACATTTGAATCATAATATTAGGGATTCCTTAATATTTTAGATTGATTTCATTTAATAAATTGATCCAGAAAAATCATATTTATGTTATATCCTCACTTTCACTCAATTTCAATTAAAATTTGCAGTTGAGGATGTTATTTTTAAAGATGTTATAAATTTTAAACACTCACTTTTAATCTTAAGCGTCTGCAATTAATGTTATTTGTACATTTCTTGCATTTATTTATCTGATAAGTAGTAAATAGTTTTGTACGACTCGGTATATGCTACCATAACCTCTTCAAATTTTATTTGCCGTAACGTTCAAACTCGGCACGATCAAACGCGCAAAATGCGAATTTTAAATCTTCTGCGCACCAAACACTTAGTGAAACATCTAAACAATGTTATTATCTGTTCACCTGCGAATATTTGCCAAAAATCATCGAGCATTTTCCTCAAAAACGCAAATTCTCTTTGCCCGAATCGCAGTCTAACCTCACAACCACAAGTCGGCGTAAGCAAAACTGCTAAACATGAAGAAGTGCTTAAATTACGTGACCTGCCATCGCATAAACACACAATATGTGCCCTGGCATCAGGTAAGTTGTTGATTTTATTTTTAGTTTGGTGAGTCGCACTAATTTTTGTGATTTGTAGGCAGTGGAGCGTGTGGTGTTGCAGTCATTCGCATATCAGGTCCTAACGCAATGAATTTGTGCGGTTTGATGCTGAAAAACAAGGTGCCAAAGCCGAGGTACGCGACGTTTAGCAAAATATATCATCCCGTCGATCAGGGATTGGTTGACACTGGGCTTGTGTTATGGTTTCCGGCGCCGAACAGCTTTACTGGCGAAGACGTGTTGGAGTTGCAGGTGCATGGCAGCCCCGCAATTGTTAAATGTTTACTGGGCGGACTTGTAGAGACGCAATTGGCAAGGATAGCTGAGGCGGGCGAGTTTACGCGGCGCGCGTTCTACAACAACAAAATGGATTTGGCAGAGGTCGAAGGTCTGAGGGATTTGTTGAATGCAGAGACTGATATTCAACGAAAACAGGTTAGTCTGGATTAATCACGGTGTTGGTTAATTTTATGAACGACGTTACAGGTGTTTTTTACTGTTTTAACATCAATTTGTTGTGAAAATTCCAGTTGGGAATTTTGTTATGTGGTTTTAATCTCACTATTGATGGTTTTGACTACACTTTGATATTTTACTTATTATTCTAGACAAAAGCAAAGAGATTTTATAACCTTTTGGGATAGTTTTGATCTAGATAGAATAAGTTAATTTCAAATATCAACTTTTACTACTTTATCTTAGCTGGTATACGACAAATTGGCGGACTAAATGAATATCTTGGACTGGTTTCAACTATTCTTGGCATATGGACCATTCTAATGCGGCTGCACTGAGTTCTATTAACCATTTAATTGCAAGGACACGTAAGGACACGGCCTCGACAAAGACGCGCGTACTAACCTCCCTACTGCCGGGGTGTGGCTGTAAAACAGGTTTTAAGTTGCGCCGACGCATTAGGTGCGTTCGCAAGGACACGGCCTTGACAAGGACGCGCGCACTAGCCTCCCTACTGCCGGGGTATGGCTATAAACAGGTTGTTAACTGCGCAGACGCATTAGGTCCGTTCGTAAGGACACGGCCTTGGCAAGGACGCGCGCGCACCTTTTTCACCCATATTCGACCAATAATTTACTTTAAAAAAATTTATCCTCGAAATTCTGATCTTCTGACCTAACATTTCCTTCTCCCTGAAAGGCATTGGCGATAAGCAGAGGCGTGCAATCTCGGAAAATCAACGAATGGATAAGCCGCCTATCCGATTGCGCCAGTCTCATCGACGGTCACATCGAGTTCGGCGACACCGACGACGTCAACATCGACGTCGCCGCCATCGACGCCACGCTCGCCCGGATACGCGCAGAGCTGGCCCGCGCCATCACGACGAGCGCCAAGGCGTTCACCATAAAGACGGGCATAAACATTGCGCTGTACGGCGCGACGAACGTGGGCAAGTCGTCGCTCTTAAATGCCCTCACGTCCGAGGAGCGCGCCATCGTCAGCGACGCGCCGAACACCACGCGCGACGCGATCCAGGCGCGCATGGATCTCGACGGCTACGCGGTCAATCTGACGGACACGGCGGGGTTCTACAACGACCCCGCACACCGGGTGGAAACGGACGCGATGCGCAAGAGCATCGAGGTCTTGTTCGACGCCAATACGGCCCTGCACGTCTTGGTAATCGGCGCGGACGTTTATCTGAGCGTATCGCGGAAGCTGCGTGCCGCGGGCGAAACGGCGACGCCCGCGCGCGTCGTTCGCGCGTACGTGGAGGACATGTTTGTTTCCGGTTTGGTGCGCGACGACGTCGAGGACTTGCGAGGATTGTTCATTAAAAGCACGGTGATCGTCGTGACTAAATTAGATTTGCTCCAAAGCGGCGACTTGGAACAATGCTTCCAGGGCCTTTTGAACGCCGAAAACGTCGTCGGCACTTCGATCGTTGACAATCTGGGCGTCGATAAGCTCGTCGATTGTTTTCAGCGGCAAATTAGCGAAGTGTAAGTATTCGGATACTTGCAATGGGCTGTTGAAACTGATTTTATTTTTTGTTTTTTAGCTACAATGATTTTAGTCCCGAGGACGTCCAGTTCAGTACGATCAGGACGTTGGAGGCCGTGAAGAGGGCGCTGGCGTTCGTCGACGACGCCATTTTGGTTGGGGAGCGGTCGATCGACACGAAGTCGCAATTCGTGCGCGCCGCCGTCGGCCACCTGGGGGGCGTTTTGGGGAAAAGTTGTTCCGGCGATATGCTGGACGATATCTTTGAGAATTTTTGCGTTGGCAAATGATTTTCTGGGCGAATCATTTAACATTTCGTGTTTATGACATCCTGCGCGGTTGTCGACTGCACGTCGTCGAATTTTATAGCTGCAACATTACGAACTTCAAATGCGCATTGCGAGAGCGTTTACATCCGGCCGACATCTTGTTCCGGCGATATTTTCGACCTTTTAGATTATGTTCATTATTCTGATGAAAAAGCTTGCCGAAAATCAATGCGGCAAAGTCATTTGCGCGCAAATATCAATAATATCAATTTCGCAAACATAACCCCACTTGAAAGCCGCTCCACGAACATGTACGCGCGGATAAATGCGTTTTTATTATCTGATGTTTCAATTAAGCCCGCACAACACAACGCCGTGTTCGACGATCCCCGTTGGCGTGCGCCCCTCGCAGCGCGCCACCGACCGAACGCACGCGCCGCGATCCAATAATCCCCCTTTTCATCGCCAGCCGGCCCCGTTCGCGGCGCGGCGCCGGCATAATGCGAACTTTAATCCGCGCATTTATTCGACGCGAGATAATAATACGGCGCGCCGCGCGGCGACATCAATATTCATCTCGTCGCTGCGCCGGCGATCGTTATCATCTGTTTATGTTTGCGCGCAGCGCGCGCGCCACATTCGCGTGCTCGCGCAAAACATTTCGCGAGCGACGCGTTTTAAGCGAATTACGCGCGCTCGGTTAACTGCAATTTGTCGCGTCGCGCCGCCACGTTGATTCACCCTCGACGGTTGTTTTCCGCGCATTTGCACGCTTCATTTTATTACGATTGGTCGTGTCGGCGTCGAATAAATAGAAATGATGGAAATGCGATTTCTCAAAAGGCGCCTTGCATATGGTAACAGGTGCAAATTGGTGCAAGTTGGAATTGGGTCGTGAGGCGAATATCTTTTATTTCTTCCGAATCATTTGTTGGATTTTCTCTATGTTGCCAGAGCAACATTTGGTTCCACTCCATTCCACCATTCTAGTAGTTTTTGGATAGATTTGAAGCGAGTTTATCCTTTGATTCAAAATATTTTTGATAACAGGCCTTACTAAGGTACTAGACCTTCTAAGGTGCCTTGCCTGAAATGGAGCACCGCCACAACAGCATTTCCCTCCCCAAGACTAAAATTAACTTTTCACTTTGATCGCGCGTTTTCCTTCCCGTCCCCCCTCATTCTTCCTTCCTTCTCAGAGGGCACCGCGAGCGGTAATGGCGAAAATCCCATACGGCGCAACGCATGCCTAACTTTTAAGTTTTCGAGCTTTTTAGCAAATTGATTGCATTACTCGGCGCGCTTTCGTGCGATGAAATTAAGTGTCGCTCACTACTCGCCGCCGCGCCGAGGAAAAAGGGTGCGAATAAGCACTTTGCGCGCGCGCGCTTAAAACATCGCGCGCCCGCCCCCGAGGCGTTCGCCCGCCACTTGGCCCGCGCGCGCGCGTCCTTTGTGCGCTCGCCACCTACTTAATTTTTCTAATTGGCGCGTAAAAGCCGGGCGCAAATGTTTTAAAGCGCGCGCCCGCTAAAAGCCCGACGAATACAATTACGGGCAGCTGCGGATTGCAGTCGGGCGAGAGTCGCGCGCTCGCGGGGCGAATCGATTGCGCGACTTGGCAGTCGAGGGATTTCCCGGAAGCTGCGCATTTCCAATTATTAATTTCCGTCGGTAAGCGGATCAGCGCTCGCAAATGAAAAGCTAAACCGATTCGCCCGCCGACGACGGAAACCCCCGAGGCGCGTCCTCAATGGGAAGCCCCGAATTCGGCGCGCGCGCGCGCAATCCTGTTTGTTTGATGCGACGTGCGGCTCGCGTTTTTCATTAGCCGCCGCGGCGCTTTGATGTCGCGCGCGCGCGATTTTTATCAACATTTGCCCAAACAGGATCAGGACGTAGTAAAAGTCCAACTGCGGCGCGCGCGCTTATTGCGCGGGCGACCCGCGGCAGTCTGCAAACCTGTAGACTGGGCTGCATAACAAGATTGCCGATGGTAATTCGGCGGTTAAATGTTTACGCATGCCGATGGAGGGGCGCAAAGGGCACAAAGGCTCCGCGATAATTCGTTTATGCGCCGAAGCGGACAAAGGGCTGGTTTAACCCCAATTATCGGACGTAAGTGGGCGTGGTTTTTAAACAAAACACGACGACTCGATAAGGCTCTCGATAGATGTCGCTCGGGCTGATGTTCTCGGAGAAACTCAATGGCCGAGGGATAATTTAATGAGCATCGGACATCGGACACCCCCGAACGACTAATTAGACATGTACGACGCTCCGATGCGATAAAAACGCACTTTACCTGGTCCTGGTCCCTCGTCACGCTGGCGAAGCAAAGTTTGTTATCTTTAGTGACTTAAGCGGCTCGAGATTTCCCTGGGCGTGTTTTCCAAATTAGTGAATGGCGGGCAAGGCGCAGATTAAGGCCGAGGATAAGCGCGCACTAATCCTCTTGTCAGCGACGGACAATTATTGTACCTGGCACTCGAACATGCCAAAATATTTCCAAAATTCGCCCATTCACGCGCGCATTGTGCGCGCGTTGACGTCTTATTAACGTCCGACTCGTCAAATCGAACGCGAAAGGGTGCGCACCCGCGGCGACAATGCGTCGAGCGTGTCGACGCGCCACGGGGGCGGCGGAGAGCGGAAATGTGGGCAGGCACGAATTAAATCGCGGCTGGACATTTGTAAACGAAACATTCGATTCATCGCATGTTTTTATTCGCGCGCGCGCGGCGACGCGCCGCACAGATGTGCGGTGTTGGTTGCGGTCGCGCGCATAATGGCGGCTCCGATTTCACTCGCGTCGAAACGCGACCCAACCCCAAACGATTACAATTACACTCTGCCGAACCGCATTCGGCGCTGGCCCACGGAAAATCAGACGCGCCACTTTCCCCCGCTCGCGCCTAACCTCGATCCTGGCCTGTCCATTGTCCGCCGCCGCCGAATAAATTGTGTGCATAATATTTATTTTTATTGTCGATATCGATGCGAAACCGGCACAATGGCGTCCCCACGAAGGTAGCGTAAGTGCGTACTAATTTCGGTCCTCACGTTTTCGCCTTTTTTCGCCTTATCGCGCGCGAAGGATCGCTTTGTTCGAGCGGCGAAGCTCATGTTTTGACAAGCCGGCGAGGGCCTTACAAATTGCCACTTTAAACGCTTTAGACGGCGCATTGTGCGCGAAAAATTCCGGCCCGCATTGTCGCAGTTAAGTGTTTATTGAGTAAATACCGGTAAATCCAATTCAATGCCTTCGGGGCCCGGCCCATGAATGGGTAACGCGGCGCGAGCGGGCGAGGTTAGGTGAGAATCGAGGCGAATTGTTGGCGAGAATTGGTCATTTTTAAATTTGGATAAAAGCGTTTGCGAATAATGCCATTTTGGGCGAAGAGGAGAGAATTAACTTGATATTAACTTACAATTGTGAAGAGAAATGTTATTTTCTTCCGGCACTTTTGGAATTTCTTTTGGGGCAAATGGATGGGCCACAGTTTAATACTTTGTTTTAGGAATTTCAATTAGAGACCAAAATCGAACAAATCGATACCGGAAATAGGCGCAAAAAGCCTTCAATTTTAAGGTTACAAGTGGGCCCATTGTAAAAAATGAAATGGCTGATTATTCCTTAACCCATTCTTTACCACTGTCCTCGTTTGAGGACGGGAAAACCAGAATTTTTCGAATTCGAAGCTTTTGAAGCATTTCGAAGTGAAAATTTTGAATCTTCTTCACGGAAATCGATTCCATAACTATTCCTTTGTATAAATGTACCTTAACATTAAGAGTTATTAGCAATAATTGAAAAAAACATGATTTTGGCGAATGCTTTGGTTTGGGAATTTCAATTAGAAACCAAGTAGAATAAATCAAATGACACCGGAAATAGACGCAAAAAAACGTTCCTAAATTTGAGATTACAAGTGGGACGATTTGAAAAAACGAGTTGACACATTATTCCTTATACTAGTGCCTCTGTAATGCCTTATTTCTATTGGAGAATGTTGATTATTATGGATGATATGAATTGATTTCTTGCAATTTGCCAGTTTTGCCAAAATTATATCAATATGTCAATTTTTGTGTGCTGTAAAAAGGGTAATATGCTTCCAAAGAAAATCAAAATGTGTCCTAACATCGGGAATTTAATTATGAACATTTTCCTTTAAAAATATAGTCTGTCGAGGGAATAGTTTTTGAGTTATAGGGCAAAGTGTCCCGAAAAACGAGGTACAACTAATTGTAAATAAGGTGACACATGAATAAGAAACACGCGCGCAATTTTGAAGTTATTTGTAATACTGATTAAAGAAGCGAAGTAGAAATCGATTCCTTTTATTTCTGGCTCTAATCTGGCCTAATTTTAATGAAATAATGTAATTATTTTGAAAGATATGAGAGTTTTTTGTGAAATTGTCAGTTTTATCAAAACTTCCCTTGCGGATGTCATAAATATTCCAATTCGATTTGAAAGATAACAAAAACTATGCTAACTTATAGGTGATCTAATAAGGATCATTCTCACGCGAAAATGCTAAAAATCGACCGAATAGTTTTTGAATTATCGCGAAAAATAGCTGCGAAAAGTTAGATAAATTGTATTGGCAACCGCAACCTCGAAATCTTTACACATTCTAACCTAAAATATCTAAAGAAATAATCACCATAAAGCTAGATCATTATAGATAATCTAATTAGTAAGATTTTGGCGTTGAAATGGTAAAAATCAACCGAATAGTTTTTGAGTTATCGCAAAAAATGTCTGCGAAAATTTAGATAAATTGTATTGACAACCGTAACCTCACAATCATTACACATTCTAACCTAAAATATTTAAAGAAATAATCACCACAAAACTAGACCATTATAGATAATCTAATTAGGAACATTTTTGCGTAAAAATGATAAAAATCTACCGAATGGTTTTTGAGTTATCGCGAAAAATATCTAAAAAAAAATTAGATAAATTGTATTGCCAACTGTAACCTCAAAATCTTTACACATTCTAACCTAAAATATTTTAAGAAATAATCACCACAAAACTAGACCATTATAGGTAATCTAATTAGGATCATTTTCGCGTTACACTGATAAAAATCGACCGAATAGTTTTTGAGTTATCGCGAAAAATGTCTCCAAAAATTAGATAAATTGTATTGCCAACCGTAACCTCAAAATCTCACATTCTAACCTAAAATATTTTAAAAAAACGATCACCATAAAACTAGAAGATAACCTCGCAATAGCTTAACTTCCTAAGCCGAGGAATTTAATTTCCCCGATCGTTCCCAAACGATTCCCCGACGCAAAAACTGGGCAAAACCCCGAAACTAGAATTTCGCTGCGAATTAAATATCATCGTCGAACGCGTACGTCGCCCACGCCGACGCAGCCTCCAGATCATATTACTATTACGATTACGTATGTAAATGCGCGTCGGGAGGGTTTTCATCGCCGGCGGGGAGCGCGCCGTCCCGCGGGAGGCGCTCCCCTTCGCCGACGCATCTCGCCCTCTTATTAACTAATAGTGGTAAATACCGTGTGATGAGTCTAATCATAAGCTAATTCTCGTCGGCTGGCGCGGGGGGCGGCGGACTCGCCCTCGGCGCGTAATAAAACAATTACCGCCACATGTCGCCGCGTGTCTTTTTACTACCGACGAATTTAACGTCGAATTACGCATTCCCTTTTCGGGGCGCGCCGGCGACAGATGACGAGACGACATCGAGACAGCGGCACAAACATTTACGCCCCCGTCGAAGGGGTTGAAAATCGAAATGCGGGCCTTCAAAGCGGGCCCAAAAATTCAGTTTACGGCGCGAATTTGTAATTCGATGGCCGATAGATGGCGTACATTTACACCCCCTGAAATGGGTTGAGGGGTGAGGGGGGTTGGTGGGTTAATAGAAATGCGGGGCTTCACAATACCTGAAAACAAAAATTGTATAAATCATACAAATGTTTGTTTTGAATGAGCAGTGCAGACGTGGCCGATAGATGGCGCCACTAGTCATAGTGGTGTTTCTCGCCGGTGCGACGCTGATTGTGGGGCGTTGCTCGGAGGTGTAAAATCTACAATGTCATCGCGAACGCCGCCGGCATCCTTGGGCATCCACTCAGGATGAAAGCCCGACGGGCGTGACGCTCAAACGCGCTCGAGCAACTCAATTAGTGGACCAAAGAGCTCCGAGCCGCCGACATTAAGAGTGACCCGAAACCCTCGAGCGTTGCCCAAACACATCGGGCGCTTCCGGCCGCCATCTTGAAAGAGTGCCGAAGCGCCGCGCCGCGCGCGTGTTTCGCAAATCCAGGCGGTGTTATCCTGCGTCGAGCGCGGGGAATGTTGCGCATTGTCCTCGCCCGCCCGCGCGCGCGCTCGCGCCCCCCTCGCCGCCGCCGCCGTTCGCTCGCTTCCGTTCGCGTGCGTCCGCCATGCGCAAAACGGAAACAATTAAATTAACAATGGTTGGTTTGGTCGGCGCCGGCTGGCTGCGCGAGAAAGGGAGGCGGCAATGTTCGCGACAAATCTTGCAGAAAATGACGTTTTTGTCGAGCGACTCGCTGCCGCCGCCGCTCCCCGCCCCTCGCAGTCGTATTAATCGCGCGGCACAATGCGCACGCGAAAAAACCCGCTCATTAATTATAACCCCATTCTTTCCGCAGGACGAGACGCAATACAAACGAAATAATGCGCCGATTGTGAATGATCATCGTCGCTCGTCTCGGAGAGATGCTGGACGCGATGAGCGCGTCGCCTTTGTGCGCGAGGCACGCGTTGATATTGCGCGATAATCACTGGGACGCGTCCGTCGACTCGATCGCGACGTCGAGGATGATCGCTGTTCATTCACAATGCGCACAATGCGCGACGAATTAAGACGTCACGCGAGAGCGGTACAATAACAAATCAATGTCATGTAGTAAAACATGAATTAAGACACATTTGAAATGACATGTGATTCATATAGTTTATTCTCAAATAAAATTCGTGTAGTACCTACATCTTATACTCAAGTCGGCAAAGCAGAGCGCATTCGATATTTTTACAAGTTTATTACTTTTAACCTCAAAAGTGAAGAAATATGTCGATAATACAGAACTCCAAAGACGATAGGACACATTTTGTATGTTTTCTTCATTATTTTATTAATATTAAACGCAAGACAGTAATATAGGTTATCTCTCTTATGTCCCAAGTAATGTTTATCAAATTTAATCTCAAATGTATTCATTAAAAGTTTATTAAAATTATGCGATACAAGTAAATCCTACTTTACTTGCATCAAGTCGATAAACTAGAGCGCTTTTAAGACTTTTAGATAGATAGATCATTTTAACCTCAAAGTCGAGCGTTGTAGGTAGTTTTTTTCTTGAATCCTACCAATTTTAGATATATGTCTTCATTGTCGAGTATTTTGCTTTTCCCCGCGACGGTAAAGTGGAGCGCATTCGATATTTCTTAACAGTTTAGTCAACTATAACCTCAAAAGTGTAGAAATGTGGAAGTAATACGAGGTTCCAAAGAAGATAGGATATATTTTGTACGTTTTCTTTCATGTTTTATTAATTCTACACGCAGCTCGCTAATACAGGGTATCTACTTTATGCCCCGAGGCATTCTTATTCATTTTAAAGTTACGAAACGTCGATAATGTAGAGCACCAAAAGTGATACAATGAATCGGGTTCCGCTGTTACCCTGTGATATTGCTAAAATTACGTACAAATTGGTAATAGATACAGGATATCTTTCGTATCTCCAACGTCGGTAAAGTAGACCTCAAAGTCAAATATTTTAAGGAGTTTTTCTTCAATCGTGCTAATATGTCTGTATTCTGGAGTACTTTGCTTATCCACGAGTTAACATTTAACTTCAAAAGCGAAGAAATCTGTCGGCAATACAGGGCTCCAAAGTTATTAAG
The DNA here is from genome assembly GCA_030557295.1 of Ecitodaemon sp. MM-2014. NCBI lineage: Eukaryota > Metazoa > Arthropoda > Insecta > Coleoptera > Staphylinidae > Ecitodaemon > Ecitodaemon sp. MM-2014. Next base: position 28,496 of record JARRAA010005500.1, read on the forward strand.
TCCCAAGACATTTTTATTAATTTTAATCTCAAAGTTACGAAATGTCGATAATGTGGAGCACCAAAGCTGATACAATATATCGGGTTCCACTGTTGCCCTGTGATATTGCTAAAATTACGTACAAATTGGTAATATGTACTTCCTTATCTCCAACGTCGGTAAAGTAGAGTGCGTTTTTAATTATATCGTGGTTTTACGATTTTCGACCAAAACCTACATTTCGAGGTCGGAGAATAATTTTTTGGGTATTTTATTGAAATGATATTTACGTCGCTAATATAGAATATCTGCCTGATCCCCGTGCGTCGGTAAGGCAGAGCGCCATTGAATCCGCGCCGTATTTTTCGCTATTTTCGGCCGAAAATAACGTGATTCCTCCTGACTCGGCGTTCGATCGCGCTCAGGTAGCTCGCGCCGCGCTCGCGGAAATAAAATCGGGTAATAAATCCATAATCTCATCCGCTTAGGAGCGCCTCGCCGGCGCGGCGCTCGTGCGCGGCGGTGATCAATTTCTCTATAAGTTAGATAACATTATCCTCGCCTCCGGCGCGCTCGCGGAGAGGAAAGAATCGGCATCGGCGGCGGACGTGGGGAGTTTAATTACAGACCGGCGGCGCCGCTCCCCCGAGACGCTCTCCGAACCCTCCCGGCCGCCGCCGCGACTCGCGCGTTCGGCGCGTCTCTCCGGCCGCCGCCGCCGCTTGTTTAATATTATGCGAAATTTATTCGTCGCGCGCGCCATCGATTTGTCCGCGCGGTCGGGCGCGCCGGCGGACATTTTGTTTGCGCAAAATAATCCATTATGCTAACGACGGAAAACAACAAACACGAAACGAAAACAAGCGAGACGATTTTTTCGCGGCGAGCCTTTGTTCGCGCGCTTCCTGCGCCTCGGCGTGACGTTCGCTTTAATTCGTTGAGAACGCGACGTGCGTTGGCGAGTAACGTGATTAAGCACTAAACGGGCGCCATTGTTCCGAAGCGGGGAAGCATAATGAGTCGGATATTTGCATAAGAAAGATGTTTTTCTTGTCGATTAATTAGTGCGAGGTTTGTGAGTTTATGTAATTAGCGATTGTTGTATAATCGTCTTTAGAGCTCTGCAATACCGACGCTTCCTCAGATTTAATGATGAAAATATGAGATGCGTTCTACTTTGCCGACGTAAGGATAAGACACATGCGACATGAATATACTCTTAGTGAATAACCAAGAAGGAACAGGAGGTGTAATCTGATTTTTTAGGTTAAAATTGTAAGAGATTTAGATGTACCAAATGCGCTCTACTTTACCGTCGCATGGGATAAGGAAGATGTTCTGCCACACCGCGATAAATCGAATTTAGCATCAATTTATAAAAAGCACTATATAAAGCACTTAAATTTGAGGTTAGAATTGATTAAAATCTAAAAATATCAAATGCGCTCTACTATACCGACTTCGGAGATAACATAAAATATAGACATACAACATATGTCTAATCCTTTTTGGAGCTCTGTAATACTGTAACTGTAACTGATAATGCAACGTAAAATGCGGCCGTCTTTACCGACTTGTGAATAGAGTGCACAACTTGTATTGTGTAGATGAATATAATATTCGTGGAAATCAAGAAGGAACTCAGAAAAACACGAAAAGATACCGATCTAACTTGTTTTTTGAGGTTAAGACTGAAACAAATGCAGAAATATCAAATGCGCTCTTTTTTACCGACCCCGAAGATAAGACAGATACTTCTCAATGCCAATATATTCGTAATTTTAGTAAAAATGTAGGAAAGATTGTATATAGCACTTGAATTTGAGGTTAGTATTGGTTCAAATCCTAAAATATCAAATGCGCTCTACTATGCCGACTTCGTAGATAACGTTGATATCCTAGCATAGCCAACCAGTAAATAATAATAGTAAACTATCGAATATAGGTAACATACAAAATATGTCTACTCGTTTGGAGCTCCGTAATACCAATATTTCATGAATTTTCAAGTTAAAATTGCTATAACTGATAACAAACATCAAATGCGACCGTCTTTGACGATTTGACAAGTGTACAACTTGTACTGTGTAGATGAATATAATATTCGTGGAAATCAAGAAGGAACTCAGAAAAACGCGAAAAGATACCGACCTAACTTGATTTTTGTGGTTAAAACTGAAACAAATGCAGAAATATCAAATGCGCTCCTTTTTTTACCGACTTGGAAGATAAGAAGGATACTTTACAATGCAAATGTATCCATAATTTTAGTGAAAACGTAGGGAAGAATATATAAAACACTTGAATTTGAGGTTAGAATTGATACACATTCTAAAAATACCAAATGCTCCCTGTTTTACCGACCGATAAGGTAGATGACCATGCAGGATGGCCACTATGTTTGATCATCTTTAGAGCTCTGTTGTATCTATATTTCATGACTTTTGAGGTTAAAATAATTAAAAATTAAACATAACTTGATTGTTGAGGTTAAATCTCTAATAAACGTAAGAAAATATTTTGCAAAGTATTTGAATTTGAGGTTAGAAGATATGGCCAACAACGCAGCACACTTTTCATGTTAAAATTGCTCAAAATTATTGAAACATAAGTTAGATATCCTGTTTTAACACCCTTTTTGACGAATATTAGTAAAATATTAAAGATAACAACCAAATTGTGTTTTACCGTCTGTTGGGCTCTGTATTACCGACAGTTTCTTGGCTTTGGAGGTTAAAATGAAAACGCTCTACTTTATCGACTGGAAAATACAAAAACCCTGCAAAAACGACGCAAAAAAAAATTGCGTGAATTTGATTGTTGAAATAATTTGCTCGATTTCAATGCGCCCGAGCGAACGCTGCAATTCCCTTTCAAATTGCCCGGAACCGGCAAGGCCCATTAGCGGCCAATCGCGCCACCTCCGGCCCTCCGGCCTCGGACCGAATCCTCCTCCATCAATAGCCGCTTTGTGAAGAACGTCTCTGCCCCCGCGCGGATGCAAAGTGCACGCGGTGAAAACTCGCGCAAAAAAAATTGCGGGGCAGCGGCGCAAATTGGCGCTCGACGCCTGGGCGCTAATTTGAACATTGGCAGTTCATTTACAGTCGTCGGCAGCCGGCGTTGCGCACGCGGTTTTCCGCGCGCCGCACAATGGCTGCGGCGGCGGCGGCGCATCGATCGCGCTCCGCATTGTTTTTCATTCTGGTCACGAGACGGGTCATGCCGGGCGCGCGCGCTGCCAAACAGGCGGCGGCGATATCCGCGGCCCGGGGAGAGATCGGACATCAATCCGAGAGCGATTCGTTCTTCGCGCACGCAGAGAGCGGGGATGCTCGCACGGACGACCCGCGCGCCGGACGAGATCACGCACGGAAAGTTTTCGCGAAGGGCAGCGATCACGTGCGGCAAATCAAAGAACGATACGCCGCCGATATCGCCGCGAGCGCAGCCCCCGATACTTGCGTTATGCGTTCTTCTCGCGGTGGCGGAAAATTAGAGAGACGATTATCGACGCGGCTGGCGGCCCCCCGACGTCTGCCTTCTTGGCGACACGGCGCTCATCGTCAGTTTCTGCGCTTTGCGATGTTTCGCCGCGCTTCGATTTGTTGCGCTAGGCGTCACTCGGAGCCACTCCCCAGCGGATCTGCCCTCCCCACCCTTCGGCGCGTCGAGGGGCCCGCGAAGGAGCGACGAAGAACGACGCGCGTTCTGGGGCTCACGGTTTCACGATTTGTTGGCTAAATATTTACGCTCGAAAGCCAGCCAAGTGGCAAACGCGCACGCCGAACCGCTGGAAATGTTCTGGGCGCTTCTGGAATGTTCCAGAACAAAGCCGAACTAACCGAAATGCCCGAAAAACATTGAGAACATTGAGACACTGGGGAATATGTTACTAAATGATGAGAAATACACTGGAACAAGCTTCTGGAATGATCTAGAACAAAGCCATACCAACCTAAATGTCCGAAAGTCACACATATAACTAAATATGTTACTAGATGATGATGAAGACATGCCGAACATTCTAGAACAAAGTTAACCTAACCTAGAGGTAACTAAGTACGCCAAATACAACAGCTGCTACAAGAAGACAACGAGAAACTGTGAAATATGTTACAAAACAATAGGAGACAAACGTATAAACATTTTCCTAACCTCTAGGAACTAATTTCTGGTGATTTTCTGTAGAAAGTCTATCAGATATATATAAAAGTGATAGAGAAAAACTATCCTGGTAAATACCTAGATAATTGGGTGTTTTGTTTGATGTAAAGTGTTGAATCAGTACAAGTTTATCGCGGACATTCGCGTCGAGTCCTCGTGGAGGATCGTTACGTGCAAAGTAGGAGGCGAAGGCTGGGCGGGGTTTCCGCTTTTTCCGGAAGACGCCGCCGATTGGTGGAGGACGGCGCGCGCCCCCACCCTCGACGGCGTGGCTCGGCGACGCGCTCGGCGGAGACGCCGGGCCGTGTGTTGGCAAATATTGGCTCACAAATAGAGACCTGTTTGTGCGTGTTTAGAGATGCTCGCCGGGGCTGCCGACGCTCAGTTACGCGACAGTTACGATCCGTGCGTCGAAGAGGTGCACGATTGATTTGGCGCGCGTCCGGTCCCGACTGTCAGGCATCGACCAGCGAAGTGCGGTGCGGTCAAAGTGTCAGCAGCCAGCCGCGAAGATGTGCAGCAACGAGGCGACGCCGACGACGCCGACCCCGCGCCTGCCGATGCCCTTCGGCCTGGAGAACGGCCCGCGGGCGCTGCTCCCCATCGACCAGTACAGGCTGCAGCTGTATCAGTACGCCGTCGCCGAGCGGCTGCGCTACCCGCTGATGAACCCCTTCCCGACGCCGCTGCCCTGCTATCCGGCGCTGTTCCCGCGCGTCCTGCAGCCGGAGGAGCCCAAGCCGCAGCACAGCTACATCGGGCTGATCGCCATGGCGATCCTGGGCGCGCCGGAGGGCAAGCTGGTCCTCTCCGACATCTACCAGCACATACTGGACAACTATCCGTACTTCCGCACGCGCGGGCCGGGCTGGCGCAACTCCATCCGCCACAACCTGTCGCTGAACGACTGCTTCGTCAAGGCGGGCCGCTCCGCCAACGGCAAGGGCCACTACTGGGCCGTGCATCCCGCGAACGTGGAGGACTTCCGCAAGGGCGACTTTCGCCGACGGAAAGCGCAGCGCAAGGTGCGCAAGCACATGGGCCTCGCCGTCGACGAGGACGGCGCCGACTCGCCGTCGCCGCCGCCGCTGTCCGTCTCGCCGTCGGGCGCCGCCGGACCGGGGCCCGGCTCCTCCGCCGCCGTCTTCCCGAGCCTGCCGACGCTCGCCGACCGCCGCGGCCCGTCGCGCAAGCGGCAGTTCGACGTGGCGTCGCTGCTCGCGCCCGACTCCGGCGACGAGACCGCCGACGGCGAGGAGGACATCGACGTGGTGTCGGCGGACCACCAGCAGGAGCTGCATCCGGCCGCGGCCGCCGCCGCCGCCGGACGGACATGGCCGATGTTCCCGATCGTCAACTACTATCAGGCGCTGCTGCAGGCGCGGCCCGCGCAGACCAACGACGCCAGCAACAGTGCCGAGGAGACGAACTGAAGCGGAGGACGACCGAGACTTTCCGGAAGCGCGCGCGCGCTCACATGTGATTTAGTTTAGTCGTTAACGTAATTTATTTCCATCGACACGTCGTCGGAGTTCAGTGCAATCCCCGTCGACGCTCGCGTTTCGCCCCCGAGAAGTGTGTACATATCGCGCCCGAGATGTAAAATGTAAAACTGTAACTAAGCCGGCCCTGGACGGCGATGTATTGATAGTTATCGATAATTGATAATCAAACTTATATATGTAAATATAGCCCCTACAATCGAATCGCAGTTAATTCGTTTCTCAATCCGCACTTCCGGTTTTTCCACCACCCCCACCCCGAACATTGTTCGCCGCGTCGCATTGTGCGCTCCAGGTAAAACCCGGGAACAGATTGACGAGCGGACGCGTCAAGTAGATTAGGAGTTTAAGAACACAATGCGCATTCAAATCCCACCCCCCGTGCGTGTCCGTGCGGGCGAAGGGCGGAGGGCCGCACAATGCGAGCGTGCGGTAAGAACGTAATCGTGATAAGTACTCGGCTGCGAACCGCACCGGGCTTTGGCAGGCTTCGTTCGGTAATGGGCGTTGGGCATTCTGATCGAATTAACTCGCGCTGCTTAGTCGGGAATTAATTAATCCGCGGCGTGCGCCCGCAGCGAGAGGATCGTTGATTAATCGGGGTGCATCGTGCGTCCGATATTTTCTTCCAGTTTGTAATTGTGGGCGATGAAAGGGAGATCAAAGGGATATCACTCGAACGTTTTTAGGTTAGGGTGCTTTGGATCCGATTAATTTGTAGGAAGTCAAGAGATAGATGGCTTGCAAGCCATATTTGAAGATGATGACCTTGACATTTGCGTTTACTTCCTGGCAACTTTATTATTTGATATCTTGGATAGTTGAAGTATGTAAATCGATAAACATTGCACTTTGTGAAATGGACGATGCCATGTTTTCGTAGACATTTTGCATGATAGCCCGAAAACTATTTGGTCGATTTTCTAATTTTTTTCAGTAAACTGTTCGCAGTTTGCTTCTCTACAATCTGAGATAGATTTGGTGCATCTAGATTTGGTGTTACCGATGATATAATATGAAATAAGGCAAATTTTTGTACAATGCGCATGATTTCTGCACAAAACAATTAATAACTTCTAAAATAATCGATCTTTTTCTATCAAAATGTGATATCTTGGAACCACAAGGATAAGAAATAGTTTGCTATGTTGATTTTAAAAATAACTTTATTCAAAATGCCGAAATCGTGCACGTTTCGGTGTCTATTTTATTCATGTTACCAGCTAGCTGCGATTACCCTGTTTTCGGGAACATTTGGCCCTATAACTTCAAAACTACTTGTACGATTTTCTTCGTTTTTTAATAAAAATATTCCTTGTTTTTCTATAATTTAGCGCACGTTCACTCTGAGCGGGTAATTGTAAACCTCTTTTCTTCGAGCGAAAAGAAAAAAATCTTTATAAATTTATGCAAAACTGGAAAAAATTAATAACTTCTAAAATCCTTCATCTTTTTCCACCAAAATCTGTCATATTGTAACCACAGGTATAAGAAATAGTTTGCAATATTGTTTTTAAAGGTAACTTTATTCAAAATGCCCAAATAGTGCACGTTTCAGTGTCTATTTTATGCATAATACCATCTAGGTGCGTTTACCCTGTTTTTGGGCACATTTGGCCCTATAACTTCAAAACCACTTATTCGATTTTCTTAATTTTTTGATAGAAATATTCCTTATTAATTTCTCTATGATTTGACGAACGTTCACTATGTTCAGGTAATTGCAAACAGGTTTCAGAGCAAGTAGAAGAAAATGTTTATAAAATTTAACGAATTTTACAGAAAAATATTCCTATCTTCCGTAAAAATCAATTACTTTCAATCAAAATAGGTCGAAATGCAGCCATATGTATATTAAGTCAAATTACATTTTGTTTTTTAAAACTGCATCCCAAAAAAGCCGCAAATCGGGTGCGTTTTTGTGCCTACTTTTTGCATCGTTCCATTTATATACTTCTAGTTTGTTTCTAGATATGTTTTACCCAATAACCCAATAACTATTCAATCGATTTTCATAATTCTTTTTGTGAAATATTCCTTATAAGTTTTTCTACATACAAACCTCCCTTATTTTGCATTTTGTATTTATATTTGTCTACTACTTTAGACGCAAACAAGTAAAATTTGGATAAAACTTACAGTTTTTAAGATAATAAATAATAACTTTTGCGACAATCATATTTTTTCAATCAAAATAAGGCATATTATACTCACTAGTCTAAGAAATCATATGCCAACCTTTTTCTAAAATCTGCTCATTCATATTTTCATTATCCTTCATTGACACCCCAAAAAATAATCGATGCACTCTTTCCGCATCGTTCTATTCAATGTCATTTATAACCCATTAATTATTACTTAAATGTCTAAATAAAATAACAGATGATTATCGAAAATATGCGCAATACTTCGGTGAAAATTTCAAATCAATCGAACGGGTAGTTTCGTTGCAAAAAAATCCAAAAGTTAATCATTTAAACGTTAACCTAAACTAACCTAAAAATAATTTTTAAAGAAGACTTCCACAGAAAATTTTCCTACTGCAAACCCCTAATCTTATAAACGGCACTATCCTTCCCTCAATTCTTGTCATATTCCTTCAAAGTGATTTTAACCATCGATATCTAATCGTTCAAACCTAACCTAAACTAACCTCAAAGAAGGTCTCCACGCAACATTCTATCCAACTACAGAAAACCCATCCACCTCCACTAATTCACCCTTAATTCTTGTCGCATTCCTTCGAAACTCCGCTTAACCGGGTGGTTTTTCTTTCAAGCAGTTTTTAATTCAATTAGCCCTCAAAGCGCGGTGCAAGTGCAGCCAACCACAAAATATAAAATACATAAAGTACAAGAACAACTCGCACTAACACCTCAGAGTTGTTTACGTCTCCGGGAGCCTCTCGAAGCTCTTAAAAGGACCACAACACAACACAACAGAAACGACAAACCGAGTAACGAACTTCAATGTCCATCCGCTCGAACGCGCAAATGTTTTCATCGCAATAATGCAAGAATAACTAATTCGCCCTCGAACGCGCACCCGTGTGAAAGCGAAGGGCCCGAACGGCCCGAGACGTCCTCGCGCACCTCGCAGCACGACGGCTCGCCAGGTCGCCGACTTCACACTTTGGCGGTTATCGAGAGCCCATAAAACGCTCGTTCTAATGCGATAATGCACATTAGGCGCGCGCCGTCGTTCTTCCAGGGTGCGACCGGGGATAATCTCCGCTCGACCGGGCGCGCATAAGCGTCGCCTAATTGCGATTGTGCGCGACGATTCCGCCCGCGGTCATCCGAGCGTGCGCAGACGAGTAAATAATTGCGATCGCGCGCGCGCGCCCCGATTTGATTCCGGGGGATGCCGCCCGCCCGCGGCGACTTACTTACGCTCCGCCTCGCGCGCGCGATATTGTTATAAATCGGCGATAATTGTTCCGAGGCGTTCGGCGTGCCCTCAGGTGGTCGAGCGGGGGGTGCCCTCCCCGCGTGCGCCGCGAACGCGATGATTTAACAACGGACGTAACCAAACACCTTAAACATGCAGAAACATATTGGATGTCACCACTTCCTCCGGTTCACCCCTTCGCGCGCTCGAAATTCGTGCGAAAACGGCCGAAAACACTTTATTTCTGCTTCCACTTGTTCGGCGCAGATTCCGGCGGCGTTCGAAGCGCAAACTTTCGCCCTTTTTGTTAGGTAGATTTTCGGCGGGTTCGGGCTGGGGTTGAGCGTGGCGGGTGTCGGTAATGTTATGCAGAACGCGGCCGAAAAGGTGACCGCAAAGTGCGAGGCTTTAAAAGCCCGATATTGCTCGAGATAAGCGCAAATAATAAACGCCCGCGACGCATTGTTGGCGGAGCGCTGGAAAAAGGACGTGGGAACGCTCCGGCGGCGCGAAATTTCCATTTTTACCATTCTCGCAATTGCGCGCGCGAGAGCGAATTGCTAACGAGGACCGTTGGTAACAGCGAGCGTGCGAAGAAAAAAAAACAGAAAACATTGTACCCGAAGTGTTCTTGTTTGAAAAAAACAACGCGACGCGCGAAATATAAACATTTCGAGAATAAAGTGCTTCGAACCGGATCGAACTGCGTTTCGTGTGAAATATTTTGCTGGAGAACGTGATGCGCAAGAATTTTTTGGATGTAAGTCGGTGTTTCGAACCGGATTTTAAAGGATTTGTACTTTTTCCTGCGCTTGAGCAAAGATGATTGGAACCATTTTTGATAGAAATGATAGCTGGATCGGATTAGCCAAGCTATGTAACAAATTAACTAGGAAGGAGCTAGATTTGATGAAGGTTTATCAACCTTCGAACCGGATTTACAGAAAATTCACACTGGAATGATATTCGAACGAAATTTAAACTTGGGAATAACACAAATACATTTTTGTCTTAGAAACTGGTGCTTGGAATTGGCTTTGGTACCGGATTTACTGATTAAATCAATTGTGGGTGATTTTTAAACATAAAATTAAGCTAAAACTTAACCAAACCACTGTCTAGGTTTGGTTTTCTTCCCAAATTCAATAATATTCAATAATTTCCACTTAAAAATTAAGTCCTTCGAACCGAATCATTCAACATTTTCTAGGATGATGTAGTATTTTCTATAAAAAATATCGGAACGTTGTTTTGAACCGGATTAGCCTAGCTATGTAACAAAATAATTATGAAGGAGCTAGATTTGATGAAAATTTTTGAATGTTAAAACGAGATTTACCAAAAATTGACACTGGACAATTTTCGAACAAATTTTAAGCGGAGAATAACATAAATAAATTTTTGTTTAAGAAAATTGTTACTTGGAACTGGTTTTAGTAAGAATTTTTATCCTTGAAACCGGATTTACTGAATAAATCAATTGTGGATCATTTTAAAACATAGAATCAAGCGAAAACTTAACCAAGCCATAAACAATAGCCAATTTTACTCTCCAAATTCAACAACAACCTCAAAAATATGTTGCCACTTAAAAATTAAGTTCTTCGAACCGAATTATTTAACATTTTATAGGATGATGAAAAATAGTGAAATGATCTTTTGAATCGTATTAGCCAAGCTGTGTAACAAAATAATTTGGAAGGAGCAAGATTTGATGAATAATATTGAACCTTCGAAGCGGATTTGTCAAAAATTGACACTGTACAATTTTCGAACAAGATTTAAGCTTGAAAATATCATAAATTAATCTTTGTAGGAGAAACGAGTTGCTCGGAACTGCTTTTAGCAAGAATTTTTGATCCTTCGAACCGGATTTGCTGAATAAATCAATTGTGGCCAATCTTTAAACATGAAATTAAGCTAAAACTTACCAAGCCATGAACAGGAACCAATTTTGCATTCCAAATTCAATAATAACCAAAAATATTACGTCCTTCGAACCGAATCATTCAACATTTTCTAGAATGACGTAGTATTATCTAAACTAGAATTAAATCTTAACGGGTTTTACATAAACCACTCCTAACCTAAAATAACCATAAAATATCGCTAAAATGCCCATAAAAAATAACTCCGAAAATTTGTTAGAAAAACATCAGAAACCGTCGTCCACTTCAAAAAGCATAAAAATCGCCGCGCCAACAAACCGAACCCTCGTCTCCTATTTTCTTTGCGTCTCGGAAACCTCTCGAAGAGGTTATTGAGAAACACCTCCTAGCCTAAAAATAACACCGACTTTTCGAAAAGATTTCTGAAAGGAGAAAAGATTCCTCCCGATACGTCCAATCCTCGGACTCCCGAGAAAACGATGCGGTCACGGCGTGACTCGTCGAAAAGCCAGCGCCGAGTGCGAGCCGAGCGAGTATCACTTAAAACAATATCAAAACACAACTTATTTGACAGGCATTTGTGTATAATTTTATTATGCCGCATTATGCCGGGACGCATTATGTTGTATTATGTTATACACGAGACGCGCCTTTTGTGCGGCAGCGGCACTTCACTCCGCGCGCGAAGCGCAGAGAAAAGAAGAGGAGGCCAGATGAAGAGAGGCCGGCTTTGTCTTCACCGGGGCGATCGCTCCGCGGCGCATTGTTGCATTATATAAATAAGCGTCGACGAGCGTGCGGACGTCGCCGGCCCATTGTCGCCCGTCCTCCAGTTAAGGGCAGCTCATTAATCGCCATTCACGTCGATTCGGTTTTCGCAAATTCGTTCGTCATTCCCCGCCGAGCGCACCTAACCTAACGCGCGAGCGCGGCGATGCGGCCACATCGGAATGTCCGCCATTTTGTTCTCTGTTTTGATAGTCGCGCTCGCCCTCGCGTCGAGTGTTTGCTGTAAGCGAACTCCGGTGGACATTACACGCTCGAGCACCCGAAGGCAAACAGACGGCGCGCCGCTCGAGAGGTTATCAGCTTCTCGCGCGAGGTTATGTCCGGCCGCCACATAACCTCGCCGGCGCAAACAATGGCCGTCGGCCGAGAGTCGAGCGGCGTCCGATCGTCCGGGACCAAATATTTGCCGCCACTCGACGCTCGCCCGACGCGCCCTCTCGACGGGGCGCACCTTCATGTTTTATGTAGCTCGTATGCAAATAGCCGTTGGGTTTCTCGGTCGGGAATCGCGCGCCCCGACCAACGGCCGCTCGCCGAGCGCGCCCCACCCCGGCAACCCCTCGCCGGGCGTTTTTTTCTTTCTCTTTTTTATCGAATTATTTCATTCCGCAGCGCCGCCGTCGCGCTCGCTCTCCCTCTTCGCGGGGCCCTCTCGGGCGCCCCGCTTGTTGTGTGAATACATTTCGAGTTTACACCCTTCGCGGCGCGGCACAAAGACCCCCGCGCGCCCCTGCCCGCGCACCTTAATTCCTTCAATTATCCCGGGCGCGGAAACTTTAAACGCCGCCCGACGGCAATAACTGTTTTCCGTGTTTCCGCGCGACGCCCGGCACCGCAACCCCCTCCCGCCGCGTTGCGCATAATTAACAGTTAGGCGCGCGTTTACAAATCGTCGCCGCCGGATAAATACCAGTGCTAGGCAACCAAACCATGTTCGCCGCCAGCGCACAACCTCACTTATCGACTAGCGCGCCGCGCAGAGACGTAACCTGCGACGGCGCCTTTGTTCCCCCGGGAGGCGGAAGCGCGCAAAAATGTTTTTGATCTTATTGCGCCGCGAATATTCCGCACACACGCGCGCGCCGACGGCGAGTGACATGAATGTGCAAGCGCGCGCGCGCGAATTGCCGACGCGCCGGAAAACACCCCGTGTGTGATGTCACTCAGCGTCACGTCAGAGCGCGCGACGGGTAGTTTTTGTATGCGATTTGCATCTCGCGCTTAATCTCGCGCGCCGCAAAAATTATTTCCCTCCCCGAGGAAAATCGCTCGCAGGCGCGGGCCGCGTGGGGTGGGGGGCGACGGGGGAGTAAAAATGAGTGCAAATTGCGGGAATTCGGCGGATATCACCGACGCCGCCGCGCGCGAAGTTGTCCCGCGGCGATGGCGCAAATATCGCAACGTTTTCGCAAAATAGAGGAAAAAACATTTAACATATATTTTCTTTCTTGGCGGGGCGGCGAGCGCGAGACGCCGGCGAGGCGCGGAAATATGCGAACGAAATACACGTTTTTGCCGAGGGAAAAATTCATTTTTCGCCGCGCGCAACTCGCCGACGCTTTTCGCTCGGCGAGTCTTTTTAGCGACAAATGCGAATATCACTAGGAATATTCTTACCAGGAGGCGGGCACGCCCAGGAAGGAAGTTAACGACTAAACATATAAATAGGAAACATGTGAACGCATTAGATTTCGGGTAAGTGATGAAAACATTTTTGAGTAAATTAGGTTATGTTCATTATTTGACTCGGAATTCTATGGAAATGTCAAAATTTAAAGTTTTTTTGTGATTTTTGGATCACAGTAATTGCAAATTGTCGTTGTGTGGAAGAAAAATGTCCAAAATTTATTAAACAGACCCTCATTTGACCTTAAACGTATTAAATCTGGTGACGTGTGAGGTTATGTTTATTTTTTTTTATAGATATTTGTCTAAAAATACTATGTTGGAGGTTAAAACTTTAAAAATTCGACGTAAATCGCACAGTTAGAAGTAAAAATTCGTGGAGTTTAGAGTAGACTAGAAATAAAAACATTTAAGGGCGTTAAAAGGGGTGGAAATTGTTGAAATATGAGGTTGGGTTCATGTTTAGACCGATAATGCGAAATTTTAACATTTTAGGTTAAGTTAGGTTTGGTCAGGTTAGGTTAAGTTTGGTTAGGTTAGATTAAGTTAGGTTAGGTTATGTCATGTTAGGTTAGATTAGCTTAGGTTAGGATAGGTTAAATTAGGTTTGGTTAGGTTAGGTTAAGTTAAGTTTGGTCAAGTTAGGTTAGGTTAAGTTTGGTCAGGTTAGGTAAGGTAAAATATTTGGCGACACAGGCACAAATTAGCATTTTAGAAGAGTAGTGGGACAAAGTGGGACAAAAAAATAGTAAATTGGTTGATATTGTGGTTACGTTCAAATTTTTATAGCTCTTTACGAAAGGAATGTCAAAATGACAAGTTTTCGGTTCGAATTCTGGCGTTAGGTACATTAATTAATTTGTTATTTGCATTAAAATGTCAAAACTGCAGGATCTAAGTTAGGAAATTGAGTGCACTTCATAAAATCCCCCAGCATAAAGCTAATTGTCCAAATTTATGTTACTTTCCTATAACCTTGAAAACATAACCTAATTTACTCAAAATAATTTCTTCGAAACTGCACTCTAACATAGAAGACTAAGATTTTAGGGATATATCCTTTTTTACCCAAAAAGTTCCACTCACGTTGCACCCCGTTTCAAATTTCAAGTGGCCTCTTGCATCCCGGGTAGAAGTGATATTATGACGAAATAGGCCAATAGAGGTTACGTTCATGCATTAGTTTACGAGGCCTTTTTAAAAAGGCAAAAAAATTGAACGAATTTTATACCAAACATCGATTTACGAGCGCAATTTAAAAATCCCCCAGCCGAACACTTAATCAACCAGATATCCCCCCAAATTGTGCAATAAAATCTCAGGATATTATCCTCCAACACCAAAATCATAACCTAATTTACCAAAAATAAGTCAAAATCTGAAAAAGCACTCTGCAAACCCTTAAAAACTGCACTCAATATAAGACACTAAAATTTTGAAGTTATATCATAGAAACCACTCAAACTTAACCTAAAATTACCCCAAAAAAGTTCCACTCACGTTGCGCCCCGTTTCAAATTTCAAGTGCTCTTGTGGCATCCCGCATAGAAGTGATATTATTGACGAAATAGGCCGAGCGATCGACGCGCCAAAAGTACACAAACCGCCGGAAACGTCGGAAGATCTTCGCCTAGCTTTATCTCGCGCGGCGCGGCGTCATTATAGGAGTCAGTCGGCGTCCATTCTTCGCCGGCCGCCTGCCATTGACCGTTTTCATCGCGCGATGGCGATACGGATACGAGCGGATAGGTGTCGGACAAGATGGCGGCGTCGGCATCCGTCGCAAATTACACCCCGCGGCGCGATAGCACTCTAAACGATAAAAGCCGTCGGCGAGGAGAGATGACCGCACGACACGGCGATCGCTCATTAATTAGCGATGCGCCCCGAAAGTGACGCGTCATCGTCCCGCGCCGCGCGTCTCTTTTTCAAACTTGCCTCGCGCAGGCCCGGACTCGTCGCCGCGCGCTCGAACTCGAAGCGCTCTCGGGAGTGCCGCCCTGCGACGGCGTTTGATGCAGGAGAAATTTACCACCGCGTCATCCTCATCATCGGCGGCAATTACGCGCGCTATCCGCGCCCATTGTGCCGCCGACAATGCGGCGGTCGGCGTGTAAATATTTTGTGGAGCGCATGGGCCGGCTGATGGCTCGAACGGGCAGGCGCGTCGCGGGCCGTTTCATCTCGCTAAACCGTTGTTTACCCGCCCGAGGAGAAGGAGAGAGCGAGAGTGCGCAGGACGTTGCTAATTATTGTGTCGCAAGCCTAACAGCTTCCAAGCGTATCAGTTCTTAATGTATTCACGCCTTTTCTTGCGCGGATTCGGGTCAATTCATGAATATTCTATTAACGACGCCTGTTCGGGAGTGTTTTTTTGTTTTAAATGGTTTTCAATCGGATGTGAATAGGATGAATTGCGTAATGGGTTGCCGACTATATCATAATAGTGGTTTCTGCAACTAGTGCGCGAAGGAGGTGTTTTTTGATGCACGTGCAGCCGCAGGCGTGTGTTATAAATTGAGCGATCTTAAAATCATCCGCGCATGCGCGGTTAGCATTAGTACAATGAAAAAAAAGTTAGTGACGTAGTAAAAGTGAAAAAAAGTATTTTTTTACTGCGATTTTGTTCTTTGAGCAAAGTAGTTGACCATACTTACTTGTACTGAAATTGTAATTATATAATACGTCTAGAATCAACTAATTAAGTCAGCTTAGATAATTGCAATATTTAAACGTTTAAATAAATTAGACTGGTGTGTAAAATCACATGAAACTATAACGAATATAACAGATAACGCGCGCGGACGCTTATAAACAAAACGATAAGAGATAAACGGTGCTAGATTATTTAGAATTTTATAATTTTAGATTCCGCTTGGGTGTCGCCAGCTTGTCCGAACTCTGCAACCAAACGCACGCGTTACTCGCAACCGACAACATAACCTAATATGGTCTTACGGAATTGGGGGTCGTCGCTGCGCTCCCGTTCGAACTGCGCATGAGCGGTCGTTGCGTCGAGCTGGTGTCTTGCTTTGTTTGACGTTCCACGCTGCAAAAATTAATCAAGTCAAGTCGCGTTAACTTCAATGCACCACTCACCTATTGGATCGTGACTGCGACCCGCTTCGCTTGAACATCCCCGTGATGCGTTCCTTCAAGTCTTTCTTGCTTCCTTTGGGATCCTCGCTTATGTCCGAACTCTGACTGGGCGCCTGGAACATCCCCATCTTGTAAATAAGGCTAACCGATATCGGCGATGTCTTACCCTCGATGATAGGGGATGCGTCGGCGAGAAATGCGAATCGTCCGAATCGTCGATACTCCTCGACTTGGTGAGCTTCTTCAGCTTGCCCATCAGCGACTTCTTCTTCTTCTTCTCGCCGGAAATCTCGCTCTGCGTCGAGCCCGTGGATAACCTCGAGTCCAGACTCGCGTCCCTCTTGTACCTGTAATCCATCGATATGTCCGAGCCCATGTCCAAGGACTGCATGCTCGACATGCTGTCGTCGTCCCCTATGCCCTTCCAGATGCTCCTGTCTTGCAGCGACGCGGTGTGTTCGAGACTCAAGCTCTTCCTGTGAAGATTGCTATCGTTCCTGGTCAGCTTTCTGGTCGAGCCCGAACCCCCGTTGGTGAGCTGGTCGTTCTCGGTGGAGGTGGCGCGTCGCATACTCATCCGCTTGACGCGGTCGCGTTCCTGCACCTTTCGGAGCTCCTCGGTGGCGTCCACGAGGCGTTGGAGGGTGTTCTGCACCTGCGTGCGTTTCTCGTCCCGCGCCACCGAGGACTCCCGGCTGAAGTCGCGGCGCTCCAACGAGGGCGAACCTTCGCGCGACTTGGACTTGGTCCTCTTCGGAGGCGTCGGCGTGTAGGGCGCCTCCGATCCCGCTCTGCTCGACCTGCCGGTGCTGAACAGCTCGGGGGCGACCTGCAGGAGATTCTCCACCTGTTGGACCAGTATCTGGATGCGTCTGAGGTCGTCTTGCTCCGATCTCTTTCGCTCCTGAATGATCCCCTTCATCTCTTCGCGTTCCTTCTCGTGACGCTCCTTCTCCCTTCGGAGCTTCTCGTTGGTCGTTCGCAACTTGGCGTGCGCGTCGCGCAACTCCATGAAGTCGCACTGCAACTCGTTCAGCTTCTTCTTGTTCTCGCTCTGCTCCTCTTCCATGGTCTTCTTCAGCTGGTCCATCTTGCGCTTACCTTCGAGGACCTCCTTGTCGCGCTCGCGCTCCTGTTCGAAGAGCGTTTGTCTCAAATCCCTGGCGAGCGTGGCGGTTTCCTGCAGGAGGCGTTGTTGGTCCTCGCGTTCCTTCTGCCAGGAGAGCTCCATGCGCGTCCGCACGCCTACGACCTTCGTGCGTCCGCTGGTGAGGATCTTCTCTTCTTCCAATTCGTTCACGCGCGAGTTCAGTTCGGACAGACGCACCTCCGAGATCGAGCGTTCGGAAATGAGTTCGGTCTTGAGTTTCGAAGCTTCTAGACGCGACTCGGACAGCTCGTCCTCCATGCAGGATATTTGCTGCTCGAGGCTGGCTATCTTCGATTTGTATTCTTCCATCTGCTTGCACCGACAAATTAAGTTGAGCGAATTAACACGTTCACCGTATGGTTAGGTTTTGAACTTACGTCGTCTATGCTCGATACGGAGTTTCTGTTCTTCTCCCCCGGAGTGGCCTTCAAGTCCCCTATCGTTTTCTGGGCCCCATCTAGCATGTGCTTGTAGGTGTCCTTCTCTCGCTTGAAGCGCGAGACTTGCGCGTGCAACGAGTGCATCTCGTCGTTCAAGATCGTTATCTGACCCTCGTACCTCATCTTGCACTCGGTTAAATCTGTCTTCTTACTCTTTTCCACCGTAGCCAATCTGTAAATACAACATCAGCATAATCCCCCTGATGTTAGTCAATGTCAACATATAATCGGACTTTTCAAAGAACTTGTTTACATCGTGCACTCTCGGGAATTGTCGTAAGCACATATTAGAAAATATGTAAAAATTGAATGTATCAGTGTCATAAACTTATCGTAATATCTAATATATTACATTTTTTTGTAATATAAATGTTATTTTTTTAGTTTATTAGTGATTAGAGTTTGAATATTTGAATAACTGCGGGAAAAGGGGCGTGTCCATGATTCACGACTAGTCACGAATGTACACAATCCAAATATAGTGGAGTTATTCCAAAGGCCGTCCTCGTACCGCGTTCGGAAATGATCGGAAGCGCAGAATATTCAAAATACATTACGTATAACAGGAGATATTAAAATATTTGAAATACCTGGATTTCAATTCTCGTATTTCCCTATCCATTGCGCTACTATCCGCACTGATGTTCCTCTGAATCTTCGACACCTTGTCGAAGTCGTCGAGCTTCTTCCGGAGCTCGTCGTTCTCCCTCCTCATAAACTCTAACTGATCGTGCACCATCTCGTTCTCTTTCTTCGCCTGCTCGATCTCCTCCTGCCTCTGTTCAAAGAGCAACTTGTATCTTGGATTGTCCACTTCGTTATTCGCCATTTTCATCGACAAGTCGTTGTGGTCCTTCTGGAGCTTATCGAATTTCGCTTGCAACTCGTCCTTCTCCCCTTCGTAGTTCTCCTCGAGCCTCTCCAGCTCCTTCCTGGTCGTAAACAACTGAGACGTTAGCGATTCCATCTCCGAAACTAGCTTGGCCTTGGTGACGACGTGTTCCTCTTCGAGCACTTCGTACTTGGCGGTCAAGTTCTCATACGCCTTCTTCTCCTTGCCCAGCTCCTTTTCGAGCTTCTCGATTTTGTCCTGGCACTCCTGCCGCACCTCGGTGATCTTCTTGCTGCCGCCGCCGTTGAGCTCCAAGGACTTTATCTTGTTCTTCAGCGCGGTCAATTCCAACTCGCGGTTCTTCGCTTCCTTTTCCGCGTTGACCCTCTGCACCTGCAGCTTCTTCCTTTCGTTCTGGAGGTCTATGTCTAGCTCGGAGGCCTTCTTCTCCAACGTGTTTCTTTCAGTCTTGAAGTCGTTCTCTAATTTCTCGAGCTTCTTCACTTTCTCTTCGGCGTTCTGTGCCTTTTTGTCCGACGACTTGAACTTGGACTCGGCTTCTTCCAAAGAGGTCTTTAGTTTGGCGACTTCGTCCTTTAACGTCTTCAATTCTTTGGTTTCCGCCGGGGATTTTATGACGACAGATGTCGCTGAGCGTTCCTTCTGAAGATCCCTTTCCTAAAACATCAAAAGTTATCAAAACCATTGGAGAACTTCCTTGGGAAGAAGAAAATACTAACGAGTTGTTCGATTGCAGAATTCTTGTTGGCTATGGTCTTCTCCAAGTCGTAGATCTTGTCATTCAATTTGTCCTTGTCGGAAGACAAGCGTTGCGTTTCCTCTCTCGACTTCTTCTTCTCCTCTTGCAACTAAAATCAGTAAGACTCATTCTCAGTAAGAAAACTCTTGTGGAGTTATGGGCCAATTACCGTGGCGTCGAGTTTCTTAATTTTCTCCTGCGTCGATCTGTCCAACGCGCCGTTCTCCTCTTCAACTTCCCTGAGCTTCTTCTGCAGCTCGACCACGCGCTTCGTCTTCAGCGTGAGCTGAAATTTCGCATACATTATGTCCGACAGCTTGACGCGTGTCGAAACGCCGCTTACCTCCTTGGCGACCTTTGTCTTTTCGTCTTCGACCTCTTTCAGCTGCTTCAGCTCGCTGTCCTTTCTGTCCAGCTCACGTCTGTTGGCCTCGCACTTGTCCTTCAAGTCAGAGACCTCTTTCCTAGCATCCTTTAACAGCGCTGTAACATAATCACATTAGAAACAGAGAATCATTGTCAAACTGGCATCTTCTTACAGGCATTGTCCTTGAGCTTAGAAACCTCTTCTTCGAGACGTTTCTTCTCGTTCGAGAGTATATCCCCTTCGGCTTTGAGTTTGGTGATCTTCAACTTGTACTCTTCCTTCTCCACCTCGCCATTCGTAAGCTTCCCGGTCAACTCCTCGACGCGCTCCTTCTCCTGCTTGCTTTCTTTCTGCAGAGCGTCCAGCTTCTTGGTCATCTCCTCCAGCTCCTTGTTAGTGCTGTCTTTCGAACCCTTAGACGTCTTAGTTTTACTGATCTCCTCTTGCAACTTCTCTACTTCCGTCTCCTTCGTGCCCAGAGCGCCCAGAATCGCCTGCACCTCGTTCTCGAGGTCGTTGATCATCGTCCTCAAAGCCAACTTAGTCGACAGTTCGGTCGGAGCCTTCGGCTTCCTGTTCTTGAACGCCTTGGAGGTGTTCTCCTTGACCTTCTCCAATAACTTGGTGAGTTTGTCTTTCTCGCGTTCCAACTGAGTCACCTTCTTGGTCAAATCACCTCCGACTCCTGGCGTCGCACCTGCAGCCTTCTGCAATTTGGCGTTATCAGCCTCCAACTGTTGAACCTTCTCCCTGAGCACGGAGGCCTCTTGTTCAAGGACTTGCAGTTGTTTCTGTTGATCTAAATTCTCCGACGATCTCGTCTTCGATGAATCCCTACCCATCCTCTTGGTCAGTTTTACCTCCGCCTCCAGACGTTCGCAATCTCTCTCCTTCTCGATCAACTTGGTCCTCACCTCGTTCATCTCCTTCTCGAGCGAGAGCACCTTCTCGTTCTTGTCGTTGTCCTTGTCGAATTTAGAAGCGAACCTTTTCTCCGGCGCCTTCGCGCCGACCCTGTCCTGCAACTCCTTGGCCTTCTTCTTGTGCCGTTCGTTGTCCGCCTCTAACTCTTCGATCTTCTTTCGTAGGACCGCAGTCTCCTGTTCGTTGAGTTCCAATTGCAGCTTGATCACGCTCGGATCCTCCTCCTTGTCGTCTTTCGTCAGTGAAGACTTCCTGGTCATCGCTGGAAGATCCAAAATTTTAGGTTATGTTAGGCTATGAAGGGATAATCTCACGTCTAGTACGTGTGTTCGCCATCTTCTTCAACTGAAGCACCAACGATTCGTTGTCCTCCTCGATCCTCGACGCCTTCTTCCTGGAAGTCTCCGCCTCCTCCTCGGCGAACTTGAGTTGCTCCCTCAGGTCGGCCTCGCGCTCCAAAGAATCTTGCAAATCTCTCAGGAGCTGCACGGGGTCGTCCTGAGACCCGCCTCTGGTCAAAGATTCGCGAGATACTTTCTAGAACATCGGAAACAAAACAATCAACATCGGCGAAAAGCAGAAAGCGAAGCAATCACCATTTCACTCGATGCGCTCTTCCCTAGACTCCCCAACATCGGCGTCTTCTTCTTCGCCAAACCATTCCCGATGTTCCCCAGCTTGATCTCCGTCGCCTTGGACAGTTTCACGTTCGCGTCGTCCAGCTTCTTCTGCAACGTGCCGCTGGTCTCCTTCTCCTTGGCCAAGTCCTTCTCCAGCTGCTTCATCCTGTCCAGATTCTGCCCCCCGCCGCTGCTAGACAGCTCCTTGATCTTCGTCTCGAACTCCACCTTCTCCTGCTCCAGCTGCTCGGTCTTCCTCTCGGTCTTTCGCAGCTTGAAGGAGAGTATCCTGCAATTCTTCGTCGTCTGCTCCAACTCCTTCTTCAGCGAGGAATACTCGTCGGCCTGATCCTCCCTAAAGTGATCCTGCATCTCCTCCATCTCCTCCTCGAGATCCCTCAGCTCCTTCTTCATGTCCTCGTTCTCGTCCATCAGCTCTTCGCAGAGCGTCTCCGCCGCCAGCAGCTTCGACTTCAACTCGTCGACGACCCGCTGCGTGGCCTGGGGCGCGGGACGATTATCCAAATCCTCCTCCAGCTCCTTCACCTTCAGGTTCAGCGACTTCTTCTCGTCCTTGTGGTCGTCCAACTGACCCTGCAGCTCGTTGACCTTCTGCTGCAACTTGAGCACCTCGGAACTGTTGCCCTTGGTGTCCATGGCGGTGAGGCGTCTGAGCAAGATGTTCGACTTCTCTTTCTCCAGGCGTTCGCATTTCGTCTTGGAGGCTTCCAGCTCCTGGCGCAGGCCGTCGAGCTGGTTCTTCAGGTCGAATTCGTTGGCGTCCACGAGCGTCGTCGACTCGGTCGTTTCGGTGCCGGCCAGACTCACGGCGTCGTCCTCGACGTCCAGACTGTCCGATCGCGGGCGCGAATATTCCTCGCGATAGGAAGTCTTGGGTCTCAACTGTTTTTCGAGGGGAAAACGATTAGAAGATTGATACTCGCTGCAATGAAAACGTATCGGATATTTTTAGACGAAGCGTTCTCGAATGCTTGATACGTTTTCATTCGGTTCGGATTAGTTTTATTTTTAGTTTTTCCGAAAGCGCATTGGCTAGGAATTTGGTTAGGAACGTTTCCAAGATGGAGGTTCGAGTTTCTAGGTTAGTTGCGTGTTGCTTTGCGTTGTGATTGGTCCAAACCTTTTGCGCCGACTAGAAAACTACAAAACCGTAATGTTATCTACGCCATCCTACGATATTAAAGATTATTAGGGCAAGGGTGCACGACACGCCACACAAATTACTTTGAGGCAAAATTGTACATCGTGCTCGTTGTCCTTCGCCCTCTCCTTCTCCCTGAGGCTTCTCCTAGGCGGCGTCTCCGGCGTGCTCTCTTTTATCGCGGCGAGCTTCTGCGCACGCGTCGACGACGTATCACTTTTGTTGCTCAATACTGACGACTTGCTCTTCGCCTCTAAACAACGCCCAGGTTACGTTAGGTTATGTCAGGTTATGCGCGCGTACCTTTCTTCTCCTGTCCGGTGTCGATGGGCTGCTTCCTCCTGAAGGGCAGCGTCAAGCTCACCGTGGGCGTGGAGTCCTCGTCGAGGTTGGCGAGGTCGGGCGTGGAGGTCCACGAGGAGGGATTCTTGAAGGTGACCGTCGCGGTGACCTCCTCCTTGTCGTTGTCCAGATTGGTGCTCGAGGACCAGCTGCGTCGGTTCGCGGGAGCGGCGTAGCTGCTCAGCGCGGGCGACGACGACGTGAAGTCGTCCTTCCGCAGCTCGGGCTCTTTGCGCTTGCCGCCGTGCTCCTTGTAGTCGCGGAAGCAGCGCTTGCATCGCGTGGGCCATCGCACCTGCGGGTGGAAGCCCAGCGGGCAGAGGGGGTCGCCCTTGCCGATCGGGTACAGGTGACTCATGTCGCGCTTTGCGGATTCCTATAATCCGGTGCGGGCGCTTCGGCTGGAAACGAAAGGAGATGCTGCACGTTTCTCTGGGGCTTTCTCTTGTTGCGAGCGGAATATGTGGGTCGCACACGTGCACACGCACACGCGGCGCACGAAAATAGTTATTCATTCACTTATGCAATTGCGACCGGAGTCCTTGCGAGTCTTGCGGAAAGCGCCACGCGTCAACGTCACGCCATTACCTTATATGACTTAAGCTCTCGGCGCACGCGCGCACAGGACGAACGCACACACTTCCCGCGCACTTTCTTCGGATGGCGTCCGGCGTCTCTTCCTGGTGGGAGGGGGTGGATCTCTATCGTCGCATGTTATCCCTTCGGCCTCGTCGTCGTCGTCCTCGGCGGTGGACGGAGGAAGCCGCGGCACACATTCGCGTCGCTTGGGCCCGGCTGCATGTGCATATGTGAGGCGCGCGCGCGCGTGCCTGTCACCGGGCTAAATTTAGCGGCGAGCGTCGCGGCGCTCGCGCGTCGACCGGACCTTGTCTAAATCCGTGCGCGCGGGATGGGCGAATTCTTGCGCCGGCCGCGCTGCGGCGCGCTGCACATTCGCCAGACCGAGTTGCCCAACGACGTATAATTATAAACGGCGACGCTCCGCCGCGCGGGGAAAATGTGGCGTAATTAACAGGTGTGGAGCGGAGCGAAGTTATCTGATTAGAGCGTTGGACTTCGAAGGAAAGTCTGCTTTCACGGGATGGCGCAAGGATGGCGGGATTGCTGGCAACAGATAAACTGTTTAGTGTAGTCGCAAAATCTCTCCCGAATTGTTTCATAATAAATGCGTATGCTGTGTAATGTATACAGTTTCGATTGCCAAATTATGTTGCGTTTGGAGATTGCCAAGCATTTCGCTGCAGTTATTTCGTGTTTGGAATACGCGTTGGGAAATTGTTTATTGCCTCCGTTTTAATTTATCGAATTCAATTATCTATATTGTCTTTTATAAGCAAAGAGTTGCTCTTTTAATCTTTATCTGATTTTGATTATAATACGATGGGAATCGGGTTCAAAATGGCGGTTAAAGTTGATCAATTTTGAGTATATCTTCTAAGCATAAAATTTACTGTTTCGTAACATGCCTTGGAAATTTGTTTATAACTTTTGTTGTGATTTATCGAAGTCAATTATCTTTATTGTTTTTTATAGATGAAGAGTTACCCCTTTCATTTTTATCTGGTTTTAATTATAAATCGCTGGAAATAGGGGTAAAAATGGCGGCCAAAGTTGATTAATTTTGAGTATTCCTGGTAAGCATAATATTTAGTCTTTCGGAACATGCCCTGGAAATTTGTTTATAACTTTTGTTGTAACTTATCGAATTCAATTGTCTTTATTGTATTCTGTAGATAAAGAGTAGTCCTTTTCATCTTTATCAGGTTTTAATTATAATTCGCTGGAAATAGGGGTCAAAATGGCGGCCAAAGTTGATCAATTTTGAGTATTCCTGGTAAGCATAATATTTAGTGTTTCGGAACATGCCCTGGAAAATTATTTATAACTTTTGTTGTAACTTATCGAATTCAATTATTTTTATTGTATTTTATAGATAAAGAGTTGCCCTTTTCATCTTTATCTGGTTTCAATTATAATTCGCTAAAATTCGGGGTCAAAATGACGGCCAAAGTTGATCAATTTTGAATATATCTTCTAAGCATAATATTTACTCTTTCGTAACATGCCTTGGAAATTTGTTTATAACTTTTGTTGTGATTTATCGAAGTCAATTATCTTTATTATATTTTATAGATAAAGAGTTGCCCTTTTCATCTTTATCTGGTTTTAATTATAATTCGCTGGAATTCGGGGTCAAAATGGCGACCAAAGTTGATCAATTTTGAGTATGTCTTGTAGGCATAATATTTAGTATTCTGGAACATGCCCTGGAAAATTGTCTATAACTTTTCTTGTACTTTATCGAATTCAATTATCCTTATTGCATATTATAAAGAAAGAGTTGCTCTTTTCATTTGTGTCTGGTTTTAATTATAATACGCTAGAATTCGAGGTCAAAATGGCAACCAAAGTTGATCAATTTTGAGTATACATGGTAGGCATAATATTTTCTTCTTCGAAACATGCCCTGGAAGTTTGTTTATAACTTTTGTTCTAATCTATAGAATTTAATTATCTTTATTGCACATTATAGACAATGAGTTACCCTTTTAATTTTTATCAAGCTTTAATTAAAATTCGATCGAGGTCAGATCTAAAATGGCGTTCAAAATAATGTTATATTGAGATTTCTACAAAACACGTTCCGGAAAATTGCTTGTAGCACTTCTTCCAATGGATCGTTTTAAATTATCTTCACTGCATTTTATAGACCAAGAGTTTCTCTTTCAAACAGCATTCACTTTTAATCAAAATTTCCCTAACATCCTTCAAAAAACTGTATCGAAAATAAGCCAATTTTGAGTCGTCATCAAAACACGATCCACATAACTGCCAATAACTCTTTTTCTAATTATCCGTTTGATATGATCTTTACTTCATTTGATAAACAAAGAATGCCTCTTTAAAATGGCGTTCATATGAAATAAAAATTCATCCGGAATCATGCCCAAAAGACCATTCAAAGTTAGCCAATTTCGCATTTCTTGCCAACACGCTTCCCAACGAGTTTCCAACTTTTCCATGCAGTGGACACTTTCAACAACAACATCCCAGAGCTATGACGTCATTTCGAATTCCATAAATCCTACGCACTCTCGCAGACTCCCAACGGAGCCGATCGACTGCGCTGCCGCAGCATCTTATCATCTCGCGCGCTCAGCACGTGCTACGCGCGCATCATCGTCTGGAGCGTCGTCATCAGAACAGCATCGGCTCCGAGCGAAATGGTAAAACGCCGGAGCCGAAAAACGCGCGCCGCTGTTGTTGTTTATTTCTGATATCGCCTGTTATGCCCCAGCCTTTCCGGCGATAAGCGACGCACGTTCGGCCGCCCGACCGCGCGCCAAGGACGTCAATGGTGAATATTAATTATGTTCCTAAAACGAGCTGCCGATTAGCTAATCTCTAATCGGCGCGAGTTGCGCGGCTTCGCTTTCGCTTCAGTCGCGCCGTTATCATCGTCCCATATGGACGAAGCCCTCCCTTAGCCGCCGCACGCCCTTCCGAACGAGGCCTAAACGACTCGCCGATCGAGCCAATGGAATACGATTAATATCGCATCGCTTCGTTTAATAAGCAACGTGCGGAATTATCGTAAGACGCAGCGCGAACCCGAAGCGAGCGCCGACAATCGATGACAGCGAGATGAATTATGTATGGGACATCGGTGATCGATTGATGAACGTCATGAAGTAAGTAGCTTTGCGGGCGAGGCACGCCGCAGCTCTCGAGCTGCTCGTTCATTATTCGCGGCGCTGTTTTGAGGTTGCGACAGGTTAATAACCAGGTTAGGCGAGTCGTAGGTTACGCTAGGCAACCCAACGAACGCCTTTATTTTTGGCGTTCTCTGGCGCGGCGCGCGCGTGCCGAACAAAACGCGCGGGGATGTTAATTGTGTTTAAATGCGTCGTGTTGTCATGTCCGTAGGAGAAAGCTCTCGATGGGGAATTTGCGCTTCGCCGCGCGCGTCAAGCGACTGGTCGGCGGCGTGCGCGCGGCGAGAAAATGGCGGCGCACGCTGCGCGCCGATGGCGGTCGACGACGAGCGCCATCTACGACCGATTCTCGTCTCGAGTGAGTAGTTCGCACGCACCCCACGAGCGTTGGGTTGCCTACGTTGCCCGCCTACGGCCAACGAACGAAAACATATCGATTCGGTAATTTGCCGTTCTCGCAACAACCGACTTAATTGTTGTATAAAACTAACAAGTTCTGACGTGTCGAAACAACCGCGCGCGTTGCTAGGTAACGAAAACAAGCGATAGTTTTGTCCGAAACGATCTCTTAGAAAAAGCGATGTTTGGAGACGTTCTTTCGGCGTAATTGCCATGTGGTTGCGAGCAGATGTTTGTAGACAACCAGAAAAACTAATCTGGCATGAACAAAAACGCACAGAAACATAATTAATAGCTTCGAACGTGTGGGAAACGAGTATGACGCTAAAATGACACTTAAACAATGCTCCTGGACTCGTTCGACGGCCGTTTTCCGTCCATTATTGTCACGGCAAACCGGACTTTGATTCGCAACTCGATTCACGTCCCGCGTCGCAAACTTTCTATTTCGCCGCGCGCGACGTCCGAAGTGGATTTTAATCGTCGCCCCGCGACAATTAACGTTTAAGGCCCGACGGACGTCCGAGCGTGCTTGCGCGGTTAGTCATTCCGCATTCCGCGACCGCACGCTTCGGCCAGGAATTGATTCGTTCGGCGGGCGCCCGTCGATCGTTAATCTGTTGCGTGCGCGTGTCGGCGCGGGGGTTAATTGGCGGCCACGGATCGGGCGAGAAAATGAGAAACGTCGGCCGATTGCTCGACGGCGCGGCGAGCGAAACTCGTTCCTATCGATCGCGCCGCGCCGTTTCTGACGGACGTGTTTATTTCGCGCGGCCGCGCGAAATCGCGCGCCACGGTTCGTCGCGTGAACGCCCGCGCCGCGATTAGAAGATAACGATTATTTTCGGTTTCGTGCGCTTTTCATCGGCGAAGCTCTGCGATCGATAATCGTGCAGAAGTGCGGCACTTCGAGGGATTGAACTTTGCCTTACGAAATCATTAAATCATTAAAAACGTTTCTCTCATCGCAATTTAGAAAATGTTGTCTTTGTCAATGGCGTTATATTTCGCAGTTTTTGAATCTTTATTGTGAATTCGGTACGCGTGACGCCATCTAGCGACCGGGGCAACAAGTATTTTCTTCGGTCGATACAGTTTTTTAAAAATTAAACTTAATTTCGTATCTTTTACGCATAAAAATAGATCAATTCTATTTTTTATTAGTTCGTTGATGGTGTTGCAAGATCTTTTGAAATTGTAGGCATTTATTTTAAATTCGGTGCATGTAACACCATCTAGCGGCCAATGACATATATTTAACTCTGACGGCACAGTTTTTGAGGCATTTTATTCCATTTTTTATGTTTTGTGCATAGAAATGCATAAATAATTGCATTTTGGAGGACGTTTAAAGATATTGTGTAATTTTCATGCATTTATTTCGAATTTGGTGCACGCAGCGCCATCTAGCGACCAGGAGCGATGCTCGCTCAGTTTTTTGGAGATTCATTCGTATTTCGTATGTTTCTTGTCTTTTTGATTATGTTCCAAGACATTTGGAAATTTTAGGAATTAATTTTGTTGTTCTATAATAATTCCTGTCTCTTTCTCGAAGGCATTTAAATAATTAAATTCGGAACACCTAGCGCCATCTAGTGGCCAGAATAACGTATGTTTTGCATCCACGCTTCAGTTTTCGAGGATACCAGCTTTATTTGATATAATTTACACCTAAAATGGTTGAATAATTACGTTTAGGAAGGATAATGTTCGATTTCATATGTTTTTGTGTATATGCATCAATTTTTGTCTTTTGAGAGTAATCAAATTCGAATTTAGTCCACCTAGCGCCATCTAGCGGTCAGAATAACTTGTTCCACACTATTTCTTATGATTTACCCTTAAAAACAGACTATTTCTATCTGTTTTTGCTATGAGTATGAAAAATGGTCAATTATCGTCTTTTTAATGACGTTTAACAGCGTTTTTGAGTTATTACGCACTTGTTTATAGTTCGGCATACGTGGCGTCATTTTGCGGCAAATTTTGTTGGCACGACGGAGTTTCTCAAACATTAGAGATTAAATTATATTTCACATGATTGACACATCTTAATAAACAACATTTGGTCTTTCGGGTATTTATTTCGAATTCGATACGCCCAGCGCCACCTGTCGGCCGACGCGCGGAAGCCGCGGTCGCGCGGTGCGTGCCCGCGCGTCGCGCCGATATTCCGATAAATCGCGCCGATCGGGAAACGCGCGGGGCCCGGGGAATGTTTTGAGCGCGCCGCGTCGTGCGCGTGCCGAAGTCGATGCGTGCGGCGCTCGCGGCCGGCCGAACGCAGTCGACGACGGAGGCGCCTTGGCCGCGTGCGCGCAACAGTCGCGCGCACCGCACACGAGTCACTTTCCCCTGTGCGCCTCGCGGCCGAGTCGGTCGGTAACTGCGCCGCGCCGTGCGCGAGACGACGATGTCAGCCGCTTGATGCACGACGGTGTGGTCGCGTCGCGCGTCGAGGGTGCCCCGCGAGATTCCGGCAGCTAGCTCCGAGAGGAAGCTATGAGAGCGCGCGTGTGAGAGCCGGAGAGCCGCCGTCGCACTCGAGAACTCGCCACGCTCATCGCGCGCCTTCTTGTTTCTCTGCTCGCCAGCTTCGCGCACCCGGACAAGATGCCCCTCTTCGGCAAGAAGGACTCGGACAAGAAGAAGAAGGAGAGCAAGGATGCGGACCGCCAGCCCTCCGTCGAGGACAAGTACCATCTCAAGGAGATGCTCGGCACGTAAGTGTGACCTTTATCTTTTCGGCCCCCGGGGACCTTGAGAGCGCTCGCGAGCGCTCGTCCGAGCGCGCTCAACAGCTGGTTTCGTTTTCGACGCGCCGCGACGTCGTTTCGCTAACATGTCCGTGCGTTTTCCTCCCGCAGCGGCGCGTTCTCGGTGGTCCGGCTGGTGGAGAGCAAGGAGAGGCCGCGGTGCATGTATGCCGTCAAGATTATTGACAAGAAGGCCTTGAAGGGCAAGGAGGACTCTCTGGAGAACGAAATTAAAGTTTTGCGAAGGTAATTGCCGTTTGTTTCATCGTCGATATTGGCGTTGACGCTTGCGAGCGAGCGCAATAATTGGCCTGCTCGATGTTTCAGACTCAAGCATCCGAATATCGTGCAACTTCTGGAGACGTTCGAAGACAAAACAAAAGTTTACTTAATCATGGAGCTGTAAGTCACGTTCGGAGCGCCGCAGGAGGCGAGGCGTTGTCGCATCACTAACGCGTGTCGATTTCAGAGTAACAGGTGGCGAACTTTTCGATAGAATCGTCGAAAAAGGTTCCTACACGGAAAAAGACGCGGCCGACTTAATGCGACAGGTACTAGAAGCGGTAGATTACATGCACGAGCAGGGCGTAGTGCATCGCGACCTCAAACCGGAGAACTTGCTGTATTACAGTGCGGACGAGGACAGTAAGATCATGATAAGCGATTTCGGTCTGTCGAAAATGGAAGACTCCGGCATCATGGCGACGGCGTGCGGCACGCCCGGCTACGTGGCGCCCGAGGTGCTCGCGCAGAAGCCGTACGGCAAGGCCGTCGACGTGTGGAGCATCGGCGTCATCTCCTACATCCTGCTCTGCGGCTATCCGCCCTTCTACGACGAGAACGACGCCAACCTCTTCGCGCAGATCCTCAAGGGCGAGTTCGAGTTCGACGCGCCCTACTGGGACGAGATCAGCGACTCGGCGAAGGACTTCATCCGCAACCTGATGTGCGTCAACGTCGAGAGGCGCTTCACGTGCAAGCAGGCGCTGGCGCATCCCTGGTGAGTAATTCGGGCGCGCGCGCGCGCGCGCAACTGGCGAATGGCTTGACTTTGAGTGCGCTCGTGTGGCTTTTGCTCTTTCGTAGGATATCGGGCAACGCCGCCAGCAACAAGAACATTCACGGCACCGTCTCCGAGCAGCTCAAGAAGAATTTTGCCAAATCTCGCTGGAAGGTAAGTGCACGATAATAATGTCGCTAATATCCATAGTTATGTGGAGTTTGATAACATGTGAGGCGTGTTGCTGTCACCAGGAATGTCGAGTTACGTGGTTTTAGTTTTTCAAATTGTTGAGTTTTATTTTTTGTTGAGTAACGAACGGTGGGCGATTTATCGCTCACATTTTTCACATTTCTATTGCAAATAGGTATGAGAGAATCCAGTGAGACAAATTCTTGTATTATCATTCACATTTTTCGTCATTCTAAACAGAGATAAGAAAATTCGCGCAGAAAATTAATTGTATTAAACTGGGTAATAAGCAATGAGCGTTTTTGTTTCTCTGTCTTAAAAATTTGAGAGTTTCTCATCAAATCTCACAACAATTTAAATAATTATGTGTTCTCCGCTATTGCTATCGATCTCCTGTCGCCGTTCGACCAGTTTGTCGGTGTCCTTTTGCCAGAAATCGGCTGGCCTACATTCGAGGAAGTTTGAAGGTCATTTTCATTGTTGAAGGTTACAAATATTAGCAAACGAAGGCGACAGGGTTGTAGAGGAAAAAATCAGCATTCGCATGGTACAATACAATACCCTTGTCGTCTTTATTTATTGTTTAAATAGATAAAACGCTCGCTATTTATTACTCAACCCAAAATTACGCCAAGAGGAAACTTGAGACTCTGAGAGACTCTTGTCTAGAGTGGTATCGGTCATGTTATCAAATAGCAAGGCACAACTCAACTCAGGAAACCTGGGATACTGAGAAACTCTGGTTGCGTCGTTTATGTTTATGAGTATCCAAATCGCTGAGCATCCTAGTCCCTTGACGATATCGATTAGTTGATGTGAATAATAATATTCGTGCAATTTTCAGCAAGCGTATCATGCGACGACGGTGATCCGCCAGATGCAGCGAATGGCGCTGAGCAGCGGCAGCAGCAGCGGCGGTCGGAGCCCCATCGCCCAGCGCAGCATGTCCACCGGCGAGCCGTGCGGCCGCCTGAACGGCGCCGACGACAAATAGGCGCGCGACGCTCGCGCCCGCGTCGCGAAGATTCGCGCCGCTTGAATACTCACGTTCGACAACTTTCTCCCTATCTCTACTCTATCTTACACACTCTATCTATCTACGAAACAACACGACAACCACCGCATCTTCGGCGTGCCCCGTGCCCAACCAGTAATCACACTTTTCTATAACTATATCTTCTCGCGCACTCGTAGTTCCCGGCGAGCGAAACAAATAAGTCATAAGTCGTAGATTTAGAGAGCTCTTGCGACACGCACGATGTCTGTCCGGGGGGCGGCGAAGGATTCGCATGGAGCCGGAACCTGGGGCAACATTATTAATCGATGTGTGAACGTGACTTGCGCACCGGAATGCATATGCCACACAATGTAACCAAAAACGAAGACAAAAGACAAAGAATTTTAGCTTAAAAACAGCGCTCATCATCGTCCGTAGGATAGGGTCGCGTCGCGCGAATGTTTAGTTATCGCCGGGAGCGGGCGCGTTCGAGCGACGCTCGCGAACCGCCGCCGACTTCCAAATACAACGCGCGAATCTCGATTCGCGCGTGATCATGTGATGCGATGTAGGATAGCCTAGATAGCGGGTGGAATCCGAGCGTCCGGCCTGGAAGCGCCGGGGGGGAAACTCTCGGGCGCGGAGACGTCGGCGGGACGGCTCGCCGCGCGCGCGTACGCGATAACGGCTTCTATTTTTATATGCGCGCATGTTTCGTTTCGTCGAGAGAGAGGCGGCCGAGATGGACGCGCCTCCGTTCGCGAGCCGATCGATTTCCGTCTCGCGCGAGCACGTTTCCATCGGCGCGGCGTGCCGCGTCCGTTCCATTACGTCGACATTACATATTTTACATTCTGCATTGCGCGTTAGTCCATTCGTTGGCATCGAGGCCGACGCTGAATTAATTTGTTAACGAATCCTAGAGGTTATTTGTATTATTTCTAGCGATGTTTTTATATATTAATTGGTTAGAGCTTCTATTGTTTAATGTTAATACTCATTTCGTTGAGTTTATTTGAGCCCCGCGGACGTAGGTAGAGTTCGAGCGAAGCTGTCGCTCGCAAACGTTTCTTGGGCGAGCGGCGCGAGCGAGAGAGAAATCAACGCGACCTAATTGCATAACGGGCCTCGATACTCGATTTCTAATCAGATTTAATTGCCATCCGCGCGCGGCCCGCTCACCATCACGCTTCCTCTGCGACATCTCTTTGATTGTGTCTTCGACGCTCCGCAACCTGCAATAATTCATTTCCGGATCTTGTCTCCTAAGCAATACTAAGTGTTAGGTTACGCGCCAAGTCGTTTGTGCCCATGAGCTTGCTTAATGTATACACGATTCACGCCGACACACATCTGCACTCTAACGAGGCGCCGCTCGCATGGGGATACTCAAATTCTCGGAGACTGGGAGACCCTAGTTGCTCGTCATCTAGTGTGAACTTCAAAAATACGTTTCCAATCTCTCAGTCGTCGAGTCTCGTACTTTAAACCTAGAAAACTGGGTGACTGAGTCTTGGAGTGTCACCTGTTGAGTCTCCCAGTTGCGGTGATTTGAATTTCTCCTCGTGAGCAAGGCCCACGGCAATCCACCGTTGAGAAGAATGCGCATGCGCATCGAACAGAATCGGAGGTAGCGATTGCCTGAGCAATGTGTGAAACATTAACGTAATTGTACGCTAGCGTTGTTTCAAGCAGAACTTTTGTACCTAAGGACTTGTTCATTTATATATATATCAAGCTTGTGTACAAAACGAAAGTGATATAGCGACGTTTTTAACGCATCAACGTAGCATTTCCACAAAGTCGATCGATGTACCAATGTTGTGAGCGCTAGCAAAACGTTGCCAAACAAAATTGTTTTCGGATTGGCCTAGAGCAAGAGTCTCGCAGGAAGTTCATGCCTATCGCGTTGTCTGGCCTTTTTCTATAGTCGAGTCAGATGTGCGGATGCAAGAGAAACACACAGATTGCAGGATCGCAGATTCCGAACAAAAAAGATCACGTAATCGATGAATTTACTGATACTCGTCCGTTTGTTGTTGCATTTAGAAATAACTCTTACCTAAACAAACTTTATCTGATTGAAATAACTCATATGTGATATGACATGTACTATTATTATATATATACATATATATATTATAAATATTATAATATTATATAGAAGCCATCCAGGACGCGCATCCACACACAAAACACGGCAAACAAATGAACAAGACAAATGCAGAGCAGAACACGTACAACGAGCCACGCATCTCACCCGCGCACGACAGCCGAGCAAACAATTTGTGAAACAAGGCGCAAACGAAACGAAAAAAAAATATATATATATTTAATTCTAGGTATGTAAATCAGTACGCTAGGGCGGTGACGGTGCGCAGGACGCGCGAATCAATGGTCTTTCGATGCGCACGTTGAAACTGCGAATCGCTTGGAGATGGACAAAGAATATTTTAAGTGCATATATTGAAAAGTTTAATGAAATTATATCTAGCTGTAATCTCTGATTATGCGTACGATGTATAATTCTTTGAGAATTGCGATTAACTGTTGAATTATTGAGAATCTGTGCATTTACTGCATTTATCGGTTATTCTTTCGAGACGTACAATGTTATTGTTTACTGAAAGTGTCATATTTTTTAAAATAAATCATTTTAGCCACATACTTTCAACGGGGATGGCAATAGTTTTTAAGTTCAAATTCGTATGATGGCCACGACTTGACTGAGGCGTGCGCATTTTTATCGCCAAATTTTTCGGTCTCAGCGGCGCAATGCAAGACTGAGAGGCACTTTCGTTTAAACGAGTCGCCTTCAGAGGGCGCCACTAAATTAAAAACTGGAGCTTCTTATTGGTTATTATCGACAGACCAAGTATAGCTGTTCAACCCGTCTCTTTCTTTCGCACAGACGCTAACCAGTCAAGAGCAAGTGTTAGAAGCTTGCAGGCCCTGGAACAACTGAATCGGTTGGATTTTTTAACAAAAATTTATTACAGTATATTTACACAGTGCCGTGAAATGATACAAATCCCATAAACGTTTACAAAATATTACTAAAACTAGTTACATATTGTAAAGAAAGTGTTCTTTAGCACTTTGAAATTGTCCCTTAAATAATTCCAGATCATTGTTCAGGGCGATTTAAGGATCAACTTCGAAATGCACTAACAATTACGCGGGAAATGTGCATTGTGCGACTAAAATCAGACCGAGCGAAATACATCCCGTGAACAATCATCCGGCTATTTCCCTACTGCAGTACAAATTTTCTCGAGTTCCTTGAGTAAGTGGCTACGAATCGCTACGAATATAAAACGACATTATTCAAAAGGCATGAGTAATGACCATATGTACAGATAAAAACGATAAATTAAAGTAACGCGCGTGGTGTGGTGATATCTCCTGAGATATTTTGACATTTTTTAAAATAAAATTATTACGAAAATAATGAAATTTTAAACGTTAAATCGAGGTGGCTTAAGTTCCAAGCTTGTTTCTCACATTTAAGCTTGAGTACTGTTTTAGGCTACCGTTTTTAAACACGTTTGAAACATAGTTAAGTTAGAGTTTATAGCTATAGTTAATTGTAAATCACATTTTATCATTTCCGCGTTCGCTCACTGATTACCGGCAACCCGGTCACTCCTTGCCGTAGAGACTGAGATATTCGTTAACTTTCGCGACGAACGTTTCTTTGGACTTGAAGTACATTTCCGCCGCTTCCATGTTTAAAGGATCATCAAAATTAAGTAAATCCTGTAAATCATTAATTAATTAGTAGTCAATTGTGGAGTGTACGATGTTGTGGTGGGTACGTACTGTAAAAAGCGCATTTAGGCCCCAAACTACGTCTTTCAGTCGTCGAATCGGAGACCAGCCCAGACCGTCGACGCTATGCTGGCGCAATAATGAAAGGCAGACGTCTCCCGTTTCACTAATGTTTGGGTGCCAGAGTTTCGTAAGGCATTTCACTTGTGGAGGCTACAATACGAACCACACTTTTATCATCAAACGTGCTGGAGGAATATCGATGGAAAGTACATACCACCATATTGTACTCTTCTGTGACGTTAATAGAGAATTTAAATGAGCCCCCTTTCCAATATCCTTCGATCGGACTGACCGTGAGCGTGAACGAGCTCAGCTCGTCAACGTTTTCGTAGTGCACCGAACAGTTACTGGGCAGCAGCTGAGCCATCTCCTGTACCTCCCTGGTGAGCAGTTTGTCGCGCACGGAAATGCGCGTCGCGGACGTGTTGGTGTCATCCTGCTGCTTCTTGATGCGCTGCGAGAGCGTGATCATCGTGCACGGCGATTACCGCTGGGCTCTCTTTCGCCGAAAAAGTTTCGCGGCCTTCTCGGCGCTCGCTGGCTGGCTTTCGACCGATCGCACGAACGTGCAGTTATAAATATATCATTGCGATAGCGATTTATCGCCGCGGGCAATGTGAAAAGAGGATATGTTTGTTTGCTTCTTTGTTGAGAATTTCGCCGTTTAACAACACCAACTTTTGGTTGGTTTCTGCGCCTCGCAGGTTAGCGATCGCGTTCGAACGTCAAACGCCACTAACCTCGAAACTCAAGGAGAAGGACGAAGACGCAGAGGACGAAAGAAGAAACGTTTGATGCCGAACTTTTCGATTTAAAATGATAAAATCGGTTGGCTTCCTTGCGGCCGTTTGTACTTGCAATTGTAATTGGCAGCGAATTCGTTTTTGCTTCTCTTTTTTTGCTTCGAAGTGGATAAAAATGGCCCTCAAATTTTTCCAATTTTTGAACTTTTACAAAACATTTATTGCAGAATCGGCTATAATATGTGTTCCAATTGAGATAATTTCGTAATTTTCACTTTATTTCGTAGCAGAAGAGTTGTTCTTTCAATTTTAGTACGAGTTGTCCCCGTATTTCTACCGGAAGTACGTCAAAATGCCCCCCAAAGTTTGCGCATTTTTGAACTTTTCCAAAACATGCCCTGCAAAATCAACTGTAACATGCGGCCTAGAAGAGATAATTTCGTAATTTTCACTTTATTTCGTAGCAGTAGAAGTGTTCTTTTAATTTTAGTACGAGTTATCCCAGAATTTCTACCGGAAGTACGCCAAAATGGCCTTCAAAGTTTGCGCATTTTTGAACTTTTCCAAAACATGCTTTGCAAAATCGGCTGTAACATGCGTCCTAGAAGAGATAATTTCATAATTTTCACTTTATTTCATAGCAGAAGAGTTGTTCTTTCAATTTTAATACAAGTTGCCCCAGAATTTCTGCCGGAAGTACGTTAAAATGGCCTCCAAACTTTGCGCATTTTTGAACTT
The DNA here is from genome assembly GCA_030557295.1 of Ecitodaemon sp. MM-2014. Classification (NCBI taxonomy): domain Eukaryota; kingdom Metazoa; phylum Arthropoda; class Insecta; order Coleoptera; family Staphylinidae; genus Ecitodaemon; species Ecitodaemon sp. MM-2014. The sequence continues at coordinate 65,930 of JARRAA010005500.1, forward strand.
TTCCAAAACATGCCTTGCAAAATCGGCTGTAACATGCGCCCTAGAAGAGATAATTTCGTAATTTTCACTTTATTTCACAGCAGACGAGTTGTTCTTTCAATTTTATTATGAGTTATCCCAGACTTTCGATCGGAAGTAGGTCAAAATGGCTGCCAAAATTTGCCAATTTTTGAACTTTTTCAAAACATGCCTTGCAAAATCGGCTGTAACATGTGTTCTAGGCGGAAGGGCTTTACGATTTTTACATTATTTCGTAGCGGAAGAGTGTATCTTTCAATTCTAGTATAATTTATTGTCGAATTTCTACCGGAAGTGGGTCAAAATGGCCCACAAAGTTTGCCAATTTTTGAACTTTTCCAAAACATGCCTTGCAAAATAGTTGTCTTTACTGTACTGCGCTGTTCCGTCGTTCGTTCTTCATGTAATATGTAACGGTTTCATATACAATAATATTTGTGTAATATTCTCGTGTTTTATAAATATTTTGAATAAATGATGGAATATTAAATCGAATTTGTTTTATTCTGTACCCTTGTTCTCAGATTTTTTGAAAATGTATTAGGAATTAATCAAGTCATAACAATAATGATGTGTGCCGTAATTTTATTGGTAAAAGTTGATATATAAATATAAGTTTCGACAACACCCATTTAAACCGCTTCGGTGGCGTAGTGCGTATAGGCGCGCGGTTTCGGTGCGAGCCGGCCCGGGTTCGAATCGCAGAGCGGCTGTTTTTCTGAAAAAATCCGCGATTTCCACCGAGCGTTACACGAAATTAAAGATTGCTTAGGGTGTATTCGAAAACACCAAATCATTCGGAAATTCTGAAAATAATTCTAAGTCCGAATGTGTGGGAAGCGCCGATTATAATCGAATCGGCTCGAGTTCAATTCCCATACGGTGCACTTGTTCGAATTAGTAAAAATAATGCGGACTTGGAATATATTAATGCAACGTGGTGGGGATTCCATCCCCACTCAAAAAAAGTAATTCCCAACAAAATTTGGGCCGTAATGGCCGAGAATTCCGGTGGAGACGCCAGTCGATAGGTTGGGCCGGTAGCGATTGGACGTGCTCATCATCGTCCAGCGCCTATGGCGCTGGACAACCGTGGCGCCTACGGCGCCACGTCGATCTTACGGCGACGCCGCCGGCGTCGCCCGACACGACCGATGGACCGACGATTTTAACTAAAACGAAAATTGATTTTTATTATCTCTCTACTTTTTCTCGTTCCACTTCCTTTCTTTCTTCTCAATTTCTCGGGTGTATTTCTATTGTCCATGTACTTCTTATGGACGCTTCCCATATATTCGGACTTAGAAGAATTATTTTTCGAACCTTTCCAAGTCCGAATTTCCGAATGACTTGGCGTTTTCGAACACACCCTAAAGAATCTCTAATTTCGTATAACGCTCGGTGGATATCGGTGACTTTTTCGGAAAAAACGCCCACTCTGGGATTCGAACCCGGGCCGACTCGCACCATACCCGTGCGCTCCTACGCACTACGCCACCGAAGCGTCCTTACTAAGCAAAGTCGAAACTTATATTTATGGTTCCACCTTTACCAGCCTTTAAAAAATTACGATACTTATTTCTAACAAACCTGAAAACAAGAGCGGCACCTGCTCTGGTATTCGAACCCAGGCCGGCTCGCACCGTATCCCTGCGCTCCTACGCACTACGCCATCGAGGCGTCCTTGCGAGGTAAAGTCGAAACTTATATTTATGCTTTTTACCAGCTTTTAAAAAATTACGATACATATATTTAACAAAGCTGAAAACGAGAGCAGGGAATAAAACAAATTTCATTTAATATTCCATAATTTATTCAAAACATTTATAAAACACGTGAATGCGTGCGGACAGCGCAGCGGGAACAGTGCTGACGACTGACTATCTTCTCTAGGACGTGTGTTACAGCCGATTTTGCAAGGCATGATTTGGAAAAGTTAAAAAATGCGCAAACTTTGGGGGCCATTTTGACCTACTTCCGTTGGAATTCGACAATAAATCGCATTAAAATTGAAAGAACAACTCTTCCGTTAAGAAATGAAATGAAAACTACGAAACTATCTGTCCTAGAATGCATGTTACAGCCGATTTTGCAAGGCATGTTTTGGAAAAGTTCAAAAATTGGCAAACTTTGGGGGCCATTTTAACCCACTTACTGATACGATTCGACAATAATTCATACCATAATTGAAAGAACCACTCTTCCGCTGTGCTAAAATTCATGTAAAAAATATTGTAAATGAACGATAGTCTGGCAGCATTGTCCACGCAACTTGCATTTGGCGGCCATCATGTTTTCGTTGGTTGGAAATCGAAAAGTTACTGCCAGACTATGAAGACATTAACGCCGCGCCGAAAATTCAAATCTTCCGAATTCGACGTACCAAACGACGGAAATGGTGTTGGGATATTGGGATATTGGAGGAACAAGTATTCCGCTACAAAATGAAGTGGAAATCGCGAAACCATCTTGCATAAAACGTGTATGCATTTCCGACGAGAACCCGCGAACTCTGCTAGTCTGCGAATCGGGTTTCCTATCCTAAATGGAACAAAAAGTAAATTTCCAGTTGTATTTGTTCGTATTCATTTTAATATAATATCCAACAAGAATCCAACATATTTGTACATTAAATTCCTAATAATACTGATATAGTCAATACAAAACGCTAATTAGACGCAAACATTTGTTTAATGAACAGAACGAATGCGAAAATCACCAAAAACAAAAGCGATCACAATAAATCTTTAATTTACAGTTTACACAATATAAAAATAAACAACAACAACAAATCATCGCGATAGATAACTGTCCGTGTCTTAAGTCAACTCCTTAATGTCTATCAACATGTTAATATGCGCGCTTATCGTCTAAACAACAATCGAAAAGAACGGGTGATCGTTTTCGTAGGTTTCGTCGTGTAAATGTGTAATACAAAATATCAAAATTATATGTACAAACGATTTTACAAACGCCGAGCGCCCCGCTTTGCAAACATGGCGCTTCGAAATGCGTCAAAATGTTCATAATCGCATATCCTGACTTTCTGCTTCTGTCTCATCTTATCTTCTCTCTAAAAAGTATCGCGTATTGCCATGTAGGAAGGAATAAGTCTTCGTTGCAACCTAAGCTACTCGTGTACACATCCAATATAAACGATCGTGTGTCAAGTGTATCGCTACAAGCCGACGGCAATGTCTAACAACGTGTCATACGCTTTAATTGAACGCGGTAACGTCTATATAGAGTTATTTGTTTATATTCGTTAATATCTTATTTAATTCGTAGAGTCTTGGGTAAATAATTGAGTAGCGTGTGGATTCGGGGCTGTCATTGACTAATTATTGACGACCAATTACGTTGTATTAAGATTTTAAGTAATAAGGAGGGAATTCAATCTTTTTTTAGGTTAGACGTTAAGGTTAGAAAATCTGCCAAACTTTAATAATTATTTGCTCTGTGACTAATCCATCGATTGATTTGATTTTTTTCACTAAAATATTACTACAATTTAATAATAAATAATGTCCGTTAGGGGGTGGTAGCGTTAACCGATTTTTAAAAACCGAGAGTCATAGAGTGTTTTATACTTCTGTCAATGGCCTGACTAATTTTGAATTAAAAATATTGATTACAACGGACGTTCTGATTGTTTTCATGTAAAATTTGCAACTTTGCAACTAATAAAAATTAACTCCGTCCATGTTGTAAGGCAACTAACAAGAAATGTTTTCATGAGGAAAATAATAAAATCAATCGAAGGGTTTACGAGTTATGGAGTAAAATGTCAACAAAAACAACAAAGTTTTGTTCAAATCACCTTCTCGCGTCTGTAACTCTTAAAGTTTGTTATATTGTAACCTCAAAACTCTTAAATTGTATCCCCTCCTCATACCGGAAGCCCGCAACCGCCATTTTGAACCACAGCAGAGTCTCCCTATTGGAATATTTAAGGTTTCCTACGTGGTTGTGACTTCTTGTGCCTACTGAGCAACCGATGAAGTGCCGATAACGTTAAAATAGCTAAAACCGTCGAAATCAACTCTGAATCCATGAGTCTCCATTGTTTCCACTACAACTAATCCGACTAACCTTAAAATAGTTACTGTTACGAGTCGTAAAGTCTTTGGATTAAGTGTTTTCCGTTTGAGATGCGTTAAAAGATGATATCCGAGCGTTCCTGCTAGTTTGATGTGTTCGAGTATCTGGTGAGCGATTTTATTGTCCGGCACTCAGTGCTAATACTGTTAATAATGATATTGTGTAGTGGCGGCCATCTTGAACGTGATATCCTGACGTTTGGTCGATCGAATATGTGAGAATGCTGCGATATGACTGATGTTAGGCCAAGCGTGATTGCGTGAACACAACGAGTTTGATCATAAATTCCATCGTTTTGGTCATCGACATCGCACCGATCTAACTGTAAAAATTATCGCGCTGCTGATACAACGGCAGCGGCGACATCGGCGAAGAGTCCTCGTCGTCGGAGTTGCCGTCCGCCGACTCCGGCGGCAGCTTAGACAAAGCCTTAACTAAACGTCAAGAAAACACGGTTTGTAAAGAAACGTCTCTCAAGGACATCAAAATCGAAAACGAGTGCAAAGAAAAAGTAAATCAAAACCATGCACCTCAGGTAAATGTAAATAATTTAATAAAATAATAAACAATAATCGTTACGGCTCTTTTATACAATCGTACAGTTAATGTAAGTCAATGTAAGTACAAATAAATAACAAACAATTAAGACATAACGACTCTACTCAATGCTTATGTTGCGTGTGTGCCTCGTCACGACTTCCGGTCGGCGACATCTTGATGGCACTACTCTGCTTGCACGCCAAACGAAATAAATACAAAATTCTGTTATAACAACTTCCAACTTCAACTCTAAACTCACAAACTGGTTACTGTTTACTCTGGAATACAACGAATGAAACACACTGGGACATCGATCATGCACCAGATCATGCTACTCGTCAGCGCTGTGTTTACCTGCGACGATCTTGCTCATCTCCATCACTTGCTTCGCAAGGATCTGGTTCAGTTGCAGCAAATGTTCGCGTTGCTTCTTCTCCTCGATCATCTTCGTGGTGGCTTTGGTTGTCGTCGCACAGGACGTGGACGTTTCCCCTTCTTCGCCTACAAGAATCACAAAGTCAATATCACTCATACAAATCTAGGGTCCCTAGATAAACGAGGACGTACCATTTGCTAGATTAGCCGTGCTCGTGCTCAGGATCGTCGTATCCGAGAGCATCTTCTTGATAGACTCGACTTTCCTCAGACGATGCTCCTCCTCCTCGGCGGACAGCTGAGGAGTCTGTTCGGGGATGTACCTCTCGGGAATGAGGATCTTATTGGGCGCGCCGAAGAGGTTATCGATTGTGTTTTCGGTATACTTGAGTTCCTTGCTGCTCAAGGTGCTTCGCACCACGTCGGGCGCGTCGATGCGTTGGCGCAAGGCTCGCTCCATGTCGAGATCATCTCTGGCCCTGCGCGTCTCCAACACGGCCTTGTTGAACGTGTCGTCGTCGGTCGTGGGCAGCTGATTGAAACTCTTTCTGATCAGGTTGTTGTGCGGCGCGGTGTAGTGGCGTCGTTTCTCGATAGGAACGGCGCGCTTGTTCCTGTTCCGAGGCGTCTCCTGCCCGATTTCGGTGATGATCTGCCGCGCAGCTTCGCTCTTGAAGACGGGCGAGAGCACCGGCGAAGACTCCTTCTCGAACTGCGAGATGCTCGGCGTACTACTGGTCCGGCTAAGGTTGTCCTCCGGGTAGGTTAGGTTCGTGCTGCTCGAAGCTTTCTGCACGCTGAGCGTCGTCGGACGGGTGGGGCTGGCAGTGACGGCAGTGGAGTAGAAATCGTCTTCGATCAAGGCGTCGTATTTGTTCGGTGCGATCTTGTCGCGATCCCGGTCTCTGTGACGTCGCTCCGACTCTCGCTTGACGATGCGCACGGTTTTGATCTCCGGTTTCTCTTGAGGCAGTGGCATGGCAAACTGGGAACCGTAGTCGTCAGTGGACGTTTCCAATCTTCCATAGATATCCTCGATATTGTTCTGGGCGTGACTCTGGGACTTGAGATCTGTCTTGATATACAGGGGAGACATCGAGGTGTAGTTCGAAGGCGCCGTAGACATCGATGACGGTATCGAGGAGTTGCTCTCCCATTGATGCACATCGCCATGATCCCGGTTGTATATCGTATCAAGGTCGGTTTCTCGCCATCCGGACTGTATCTTTTTCTTACCATCTAGAACACCGTCAGTATTAGAACCATCACATACTTAACCAAGTTTTAGGACTTACCTTGAGTCGGCGAGAAAGCCTTGACGGGAATGCTAGACCTATCGGTGAGTTGCCTGACTTGCATGCTCAGTTCTTGCCGTTGTTTCTGAAGATCCTCGACCTTCTGTTGGACCTTCTGAAGATCGGATTCCATGGCACTGTTCCCCACGTTGATGCCACACGTTAGGCTATCCCCCGGGTTGGAGAACTGCGGCGAGGACCTGTTGTTACTCTGTTTTGACGCTTGGAGCTTCTGTCTGAGCACCAACAACTCTTGTTCGAGCCTGGCATTGCCCGCAACGGTCTCTTCCAACTTCTTCGAGTTCTGTGCCAGCATCAAGTGCACCCTGCTCAATTCGTTCTCCAAAATCGACTGCTGCTTCTTGGCCTTCTCAATGATCTCCGGATCCGTGTATCCTTGCATCAGTCTGGTCCTGATACCTCCCAACGCTCTTTCGATATCCTCCTTATCCTGCTGCAGGCCTTGCAAGGTGCCGGAACCTTCCTGTATCAACTGATCCAATTCGTACAGTTGCTGCACCTTCTCCTGGAGCTGCATGTGGTTGGAATTGATTCTGTTCCAGTCGCGCCTCTCGTCGTCCAGGAGCTTCTTCTCCTGCATCTGCTGATTGAACTCGATCCGGTCTCTTGTCGTGTAGCTGCTGGATCTGTCCGTGGTGGGGAACTTGTACAGCGAACCCAGCTTGACCATATTGTCGACCAGGTTCACCATCGGTTTACCTTTCTCGTATTGTTTCTCGAGGTCCAAGAGGTGCTGCTTGATTTGCTCGAGCTTCTGCAGGCTTTCCATGCGTTTGGCTGCATCCATCAAATGTAACTGCGCCTAGGAAAACAGACATAAATTAGTATCGACTAAACGCATTTGTGGAGGAACCCTGTTAACCCAGTAGCCATTGTTAGAAGCCCACATTGTCGAAACCACCAGAAGATTAGAGATATTAATCGGCGAGAAATTGTCGTTCAGGTTAGCTGAGGTTATTGATAAAGAAGCAAAAACAAAATGGCACCTGTATACTGTCAACTTGATTATAGCCAGCTTCTATCGCGTGACAAATGTTCGTGCTCTGTCGACGCAACTGTATGAGAAGGAGCACCAACTCCTCGTGGGTTCTACCCAGGAGGTCACCGGCAGAGAGCTTTACTTTTGAATTCCAAGGTATCTAACGTAAAATATGTTTGAGACATCTTTATAACACACCAACTGAGACATTACAAAAATGGCGACCTGTTCTTACCTTCCGATTCTCTGCTTCAATGTTTTGCTGACTTGGTGTTGGACTGAGATAGTAATCCGGCCATCTTAAACAAAAGCAACAACAAAAATAACTTCAAAGTTTGAGATATATATGTTTAGAGACTTACATAGCATAATCACTATCATAATTGCGATGTAAATTAGTCGTAGATCTTGATTGATGTCCATGATTAGGATAGTCGTGTGTGGCGGCCATGTTGTGTCCGTAAGCATCGCGCATGCCCATGGACAACGAACCTGAAGCTAATTGCGAACAAACATTTCCGATAACAATTTCGATGACTATTGTCATGTTAGAGTGCCGATTCAGCCCATCGCCGAGCGCGCTAAGAACTGTCTGAATTGAACGCGCATGCGCACACAGTACTCCGAACTCGACGACGGCACCGAATCGGGCCATGCATGTTCATGTTCCAAAAAACGTGAATGATCCATAATGTATATATGATCTATACAAGAACGCGTGAATGATGTGTATATACATATCATACAGTACCTAAAAACGTTTAACTTGTACCTGCTTCTTGGGCCATCGTCTGCGACGCTCTGTTCCCGTCACCACCGCCAAACTCCGCTTCCGCCTCAGAGGGCGCGCTCGACATCAAGTCCCACTGCCGCAGTTTCTCCCTGTCTATAATAAATGCACCCTTGGCGACCTTGCCGGCACCCTGGGGCACTTGCCCAGTCGCCTGATTGCCCCCGGCGTACTTCTCCTGCACGGGCATGTTGTACACGGTGTCGTTGACGTAAACCACGTCTCTGGTGATGGCCCTCGAAGGCTTCTTACTCTTCGGCGACGGCGACGCTTTGCTCGTGCCCGAGGGGGTCGTCACGCCCACACAGTCCAGATCGTCCATGCTCTTCGTGTGTCTCTGACTGGCGTTCCTCAACCTCTCCCTCCATATGGCGTCCTCCTCCCAAAGATAACTCCCCTCGTTGGTGTCCGCCTGCAGGTCATCCCCGAGGACGTTCTCCAACAAACCCTCGAGACTATGCGTTCTCCTGACCACCCCCTCGTTGGTGCCGCCTTGCGAGTCGAGATCGCCGAACTTCTCGTCCTTCTTGCTCGGATAGACGTTCCTCAGCTCGGGGCTCTGCTCCACCTTCAGCCGTTTGAGCGTGTCCGACTCGTAGACGTTTTTCTGGTCGATCTGCCCGGATTTGTCTGTAAGATTAAGAAAGTCCATGCTCGCCGATCGCGTGGCCAACTCGTTCGCCAGCTTGTACTCGGCGTTATTAGACAGCGTGCCGCGGATGGGGTTCACGATGTGAGTAATGTCCCGCTTGCCGCCATTGTTAGTCCCCCTTTGGTTGTTCAGCTTCAGCATGCCACCCCGAAGTGCATTGGTGTTCAGACCCAGGTCAGAGTAATAGTAAGGAGCCGAAGACAAGCTATAGTCAAATTTGTCTTTGTCCAGAATGGAGGAGGAGGACTTAAGAAGGTTTCCCTCGTCTAGTTCAAGTTCGAGTTCATCCAGACTCCTCTCGGATGTCGTCTGCATGTCCTTGGATGCGTCCCTGCTGTGCGTGATCTTCGGAGGGGTCATTTTGATCTTCGTCACGATCATGTTCTCGTAATCATGATACTTGTTAGAGAAAGCGAGCTCGTCGTCGATCTTCCCCAGGTACTTTTTAATGTCCATCGAATTGAACTCCGAATTCAAGGATTCCACTTCGTCTCGATACTCCTCGGAGACTGGACGTCTCTTAAACAGTTTCTGGATATCCTTTCGGACGTATTCCACGTCAGAATCGGAGTTTTGCGACTGTGACTGGGAAAATGTCCTAAGACGAGTTACACCACCTTCATCAGTCTGTATACTGGAAAGAGATAGACTGTCCTTGTTATCAGGGTCTGTTTTAACACCCTCCTTTATGTGTGCTTCTAGAGGAGTGTTCGGATCGAAGTCTTCCATCGGGGGAGGCGATCGTGGTATGGGCGGAGGTGAAACCAACTCGGAATCGGAGCTGTCTTGTTCCGGCAGGGTGGTTTGACTAGCTCCCAGGTAGTAAGACGCCGGTCTGAAGACATCGGACAGACTGAACCTCGGATTTGCCGAGAGCGAGTACAACGATTCGAGGTCCTTGGAGGCTTCGTCGTCTGCATCAGAACTAACGCCGTCCGACTTGCTATCTTGCACAGATGATGCGGACTGCAGTAAGATGTCCGGGAGAGAGGAGTCCACCTTTGGGGTCTCACAATCAGGCTGCCCCATATTGTCCTCCCTTAACCTAGCGTCGGATCCTTTAGGATTGCGCAACTCCATGTACAGTGGCTCCATCTGCGGCGGGGGAGGGGGAAGCTCACCAAACGACACAACCTCATAAGATTGATACCCTGGATCTAGTAGGGAGGTGGTCAGACCTTGCGTCATCTCGACATAGGGGTTTTCCTCGTTTTCGTTTGCTTCCTCTTCGCCTTTGCAGCCACCCTTCGACAAGGCGGCATCCCCGAAATCGAACGTGTTCTTCTTCGGGGTCATGATCATGTAGTTCTCCTCGATAATGGCGTCGATATCCTTCGTTTCAGCGGTGGGCGTTTGCGGCGGCTCGGGACTCTTCGACAGCTTGGAGAACTCGGCGAGGATGCTTTTCACCAGCGCGCCGGCGGGCTTCACCTGCACCTTAGCGGTCACCTTAGTGTCAGAGTCGGTGGTGGCGATGGAGGTGCTTAGCGTGTCAGTTTGTGGTGGTGGTGAGAGAGAGATAGGCGTGTAGGGTGCGCTTGTGTCTGGCGACAGAGTGTCCGAGGTCCGTCCTGCCTGCGTTAACCGCGTCGCGTCCCCGTCCGCATTTTCTGCACCGGCCGACAGAAAAGATTTACAAACAACACAATTACACGGCACGTGGCAGGTTAGGTTAGTCTATGTTGTTTTATTTTTGGCCCCGCCCATAACCTCAAGTCGGAAAGTGTTAGTAGAGCAGAGTAGAGTTGAGTACAGAGCACACCCAATGCCAGGCAGGAAGGACCCAGAAATCACCCGCACACCTCCCGATTGCTCCGAGTCGAAGAGCTCGACGATCAAACGATACGAATAATACAAGATGTACAATTACACAAGATGACGTACGATCGATTAGTCTATCACTACAAGATGGCGACAGATGGGGGCACCACTTACCTTCGTCGTCCGAGGAGTAGCTGTTGTATTGGCCGATGGCGGACCGTCCGTCGGCGTGACGAGCGTAACTGCTCGCTCGTTTATAGTATTCCGGCTTGTTGTACGCTTTGTTAACGTTCTGATTCACCTTCCTGTTGAGCGGGCTCTGTAACATCCGCTGCTTCCATTCCAGCAGGCGTTTCATCGACTCTTCTCGCTACCGAAACCAAAAACATTGAGTCACACCCAGAGAAAAGCATAGCACAAGAAAACCAAGTCTCTTTACCTTTCTTTCGCCTTCTTTGTTCATGCTCGCTCGACCGTCACCTTGCAACCTCTGTTCGATGTTCGCCAAGCGTGCGCTCGCCGACCGCGTAAACGGATCGTACTCTCTAAGTGGATCGTTATACCTTTGTCCGTATTGTTCCTCTTGCCCATGACCACTGGCATCTTTGTACTGATTGTGCGTGCCGTAAACTTCTCCGTCGAGTTCCTTCGATATGGAACCTTCGCTCAACACGCTTCTACACCTGGTGGGTTGTTGGGACTCGCGTCTGACCGACCCGTACTCGACCGGAGTCGTGGCGTAATTCAATGGCTGAGTGTTAGACCTCATCAGTGGGAACGTGTTGTCCCCCTGTATCTCCTGCACCCTCCTCGGAGGCGTGCTGTACTTCCCGGGCATCTTCGACAGATACTGCGCGCTCTTCCTCATCTTCTCCGCGTACCGCTCCTCGGAATAGAAGTAGTTATCGCCGTTGCGGTTGATGTCCAGACTGGACTTCGGCCGGGCAGGCTGGGGATTCACCGCGACCGGATTCACCCTGTGCGTGGCTTCGTACTCCAAGAAATCGGCGCTGTGCGGCCGCGGAACCGAATGCGGCGACTTTTTGTACTGCTCTCTGGACTCGCTCCTCGCCACGTTCATCGACATCGGCGTGTAGGATCTTTGGATAGGCGTCATCGGGGTTGTGACCCCCATGGACTTGTTATAAGCTAGGGGACTCAGTGGTCTCTTGTACATGTACTGCTCGGAATAAATGTCTTCGTAATCCGACGGCAGGCGGCCATTTTGTGAGGACGTGGAACCGTTCATGATGTTCTTCGATCTCCCGTAGGTGTCCGGCGTCCGTCGTTCGGCGCTTTGACCCATGTAAGATTGGTTTTGATACTCCTGATTGTAGATGCTCATCATGCTCATGCTGTCCTGGCTGTAGCCAGAATTGCTCTTCGAGACTTGTCGCATGTACCCCGGCGGCTGTAGGGTGACATATTTGGGTTCGTTGTATCTGTCCAAGGTCTCCGGACTCGGGGAGGAATACCCCGTGTCGTTCAAGCGTCGTGGCTTAGGCGGGGCGTTCGCGTACAGCGGCTGGTTGTATTGACTCATGAGATCCTGGCTCGGATTGCTGAAATCTGTGACGTTGCTCGAGGAGTGCGCATGGAGGGGCAGCCGCATGATCTGCGGTTGTGGGGCTTGACCCTGGGGCTGTTGGACAATCGGATTCGCGTTGCTGTAGTTCGACTCGATGGTCTCGTTCGGATTGTAAGAAGATGGCGTGTTTAACGACGAATCGGATTCGCTATAAAACAATAAACATTTGCACCAATGTTACCATATCGAACGAAGAACACTTACGCATTGCTCTGGAGCAAACTGGCAAGATTCAACGCCCTGGCCCATTGCATCATCAATTCTTGTGTGTCCGCAGCTAAGACGTACGTCCTCATGTTGGTATGTTCGCATTTAAACGCGTATTTCCTGTTGGCCCTGTCTTCGGGCCCACAGATAGACACACGATAGGAAGGAAGAAGAACAGATCCAAGCAGCTTCTCTTCTTCGGGTCCTAGAGATCATATATGGTCATTAATGAACTGTCGGTGTCATCGTGTATCATCGATCATTTACGAGCATACCCGATGACGGCGCTTGATACAATATTACTATACAAAGTAAAAACCGGAGGTTATGTTTACCTTTATAGTAGAACAAGACGTACTCCGACAGAACAAACCACCGCTTCTTCCAGAGCATCAAACCGTCGGAGCCTTGCTTGTGCAGCCATCCCTGGAGAGTGACCGGCGCGTCGCTGGGTCGTTTCGCCGACGGCGACCTCAGCTGGGTATGCCCCGCGGACTTCTTCCGCTCCAGCTCGCGGTGCTTGTTGTGAATCGGCGTGGTGTTCGTGGTGTTCAGATTCAGATTGGTGTTCATCGTGTTCGTCGAGGACGTCGTCGTCGTCGGCGTGCCAGGCTCCGACTTCTGATTATAGGTTGCCACGCCGGAATGCGGCGGTACCCAGGGTTGCGGCGTGAGGTTGGGATTATGCTGGTACTGCTGGTATATCGGAGACAGGGGCGACTGCTGCGACTGCTGATATTGCTGCTTGAGTTTGTTCTGCTGGTAGATGTACTGATTGTTGTAATGCACGTGGAGGGGGTTGGTGTGAATGTTGGGGCCGTTCGGGGAGTTGTACAGGTTGCTAGGCGGCTGCTTGGCGAGCTGCATGTTCTGCACGGACTGCAGCGCCTGTTGGTACGACTGATGCATGTGCTGGTGGATCATCGGCGATTGTCGCTGGTTGTTGGGTATCTTCAGACTCTGCTGCATGTAGCGCAGGTACTGCGGATTGTTGTGCTGGTGCTTGGGTATGGCGTCCATCTCCATGCCGGGGGTGATCGCGGCGGTGACCACGGTCGAGTTGTGCAACGACGCCTTCTTCTCCATGCTGGGATCCAGCCTGAAATGAGATCTCAAGGTTACCGATCTTCCCATGCTGCTTGCGGTCGGGAAATGCGAGGATCATATAGGTATAGATATAGACGCAGATACAGTTACGGTAAGATTAGACCGCGGCCAGATATTCAATTACCAGTCCCACAAGTTGTACAGACACGAAAACATCTTGGCGCGTGTTTCTCGCCTCGTGTCGCTGGCGTCTTTCGAATACCTCTCGGTGTCTAATTACGAGCGTGAAAGGAAGCGCGCGCGCGCACCGCCATCGGCGGCGGCGGCGACCGTGTGCGTGCACATTGATGTAGGTCACAATGGCATCGGCGAGTCGCGAGCATATTGACCGCCGCGAGCGATCGCCGCGCGCCGATATTAACGCGCTATCAATTCGCCGCCGACATCGCAATTGCGCCACGCACACACGCGTCGAATCGCGACCACGGTCGTTGCGCCGCTCGGGGTTTCTTTCGTCGCGCGGCTTCGACGCGCGAGCGACGGATTTACTATTATTTACGCGCCCGATTGCGGACGCTTCCGAGGTGACGACGCCGACGCCGTGCGGCGAGCGCGGGCCCTCTTCCTCGACAACACCCCCCCACGGTTGTCCGTGCGCACGCGCCGCAAGCGCATTCCCCCAGTAACCCCCGCGCCGGCGTGCGTGATACGTGCGGCGACGACGCGCTCGGGGACGGCATGCGAATGCAATATTTAGTGCCGAGTCAAGCGCAAAGTGCCGCCGCGTGTCGGGGGTGGTTGAACTGTTTAAAGATTGAATGCAAATCCTGCCCGGCAACCCAAACAAACATTTCGCGAAATGGGGATATCGATTGGGGACGCGCGGAAACCAATGACGCGAAAATGTACGCCATTTTTATGAAAAAAAAATCGTTTTTAAAGTTATTGCCAATGTGGCAGTTGACAGTTCTATGACAGTTAACATAACCAAAGTTGTGTAGTTTTTTACATGTTTAATCAACACGATTTTTGGAGGGAAATATTTTACATAAGAAATATCGTAAATTTTGTGCATGAAGTTGAGGTTTTTTGAGGTATTGATAGTGGATATTGACAATTTGACAGTTGGCTTAATCTTATTTTTGTCTTTTTTAGATTTAATCCAGATGACTTAAGTGTTTAGTCAATAGAGAAACAACTCACACAACAAAAAATTAAATGTTTACGTTTTTATTTTAGTTTTTTTTGGGCAATTTTCAATGGAAATACTGAAATTGATAGTTGACAGTTATCATAACCGAACTTTTGTACCTTTTAAAGTTTAATCAACACGACCTAAGCGTCTAGACACCATGGAAACATTTTACAGAAGAGAAATCGTAATCTTTGTGTCTTAAGTTGAATTTTTTGGAGTAATTGTCAATGGAGACACCTAATTTGACAGTTGACAGTGCTTTGACAGTTGGTTGAATAAAATTTTTGTCTTTTTCAGGTTTAATCTAGATGACTTAAGTCTTTAGAGGACAGGGAGACAACTAACCCAGCAAAAAATCGTAATCTTTTAAGTTTTATGTTCAGTTTTTGAGGTTATCACCAAAGGAAATACTCAATTGGACAGGTAACAGTTCTTTGACATTTCATATAACCAAAATGTTCAACTTTTTAAAGCGTAATCAACGCTAGCGTTCCGATGATATGGAATGTTTTAAAACTGCACTTAAAACGGAAATATGCCGACATTCCTTGTATAAACTATATGGAGGTTAATTCCAAAGAAATACTCAATTTGACAGTTGACAGTTCTTTGACAGGTGTCATAACCGAACTTTTGTAACATTTCAGGGATTTATTGACACGACTCGTGCGTTTAAACGGCGATTGCTTGATGTTGTATGCATTTAGAGGTTTCGGCGTGGTTTGCACGAACGAAAATAGCCGGAAAATGCGGTCATAAAATTCGCAGCGTCCCGAACACGAAAATACATCGCCGGGAGTGTTCCGGCCGAGAAATCGCGAATAAATATAGATCCCAGCGTAACATCTTCGTCCTTGAATATGAAGGTGACATTATATAGGACATTTTACATGGTCAACTTAACGTAATTCCTAACCTAACACACTAACACACTTTCAACCTAAAAATGAAAATAAACGACAAAAAGGAAACAAGATACAAACAAAACTATATAAAAAAAAACAACTTTCTGGTGTTCACTGCGTTCTACTTTCCATTAAAGGTATTAAATAACGTTTAACTATTTAATTCCTAACCTAACCTAACATAACCTAATCTAACCCAAAAAAATATACTAAACGATAAAAAGAAGAAACAAAAATTATTTGTATTCACCGCGTTTTACTTTCCATCAAAGGTGTTAAGTAACGTTCAACTCTTTAATTCCTAACCCACTTTGTCGTCGATCAACTGCACGCGTTGTCTGTTTGTAGACATTAAATCACTTTGCTTCCACGCATGGCGGAAACAACAATGCGCTATTAATTACCTCTGTGCACACAGACGCTCACGCGAAACGCTGCGTCGCCGATACACCCAATTCGAAGCGTTTCGTCGGTGGTTTCGACTCGCTGGGAATAATAGAATCTGCCTACGGCCTAGTGATTCACATACGCGCATTGAAACGATAATGCGATGATCATTGGGTCACACGATTGTCGATTGATGCTGCAACGCAATTAGCATGCGTGGGCGTGACGTGAAACTCGTCAAATGCGACAAGACACAAAACCCACTGTGTAATCTACCTTAGTTTGCATCTTTCTCAACAGATAGGACAGTGACCCGCAATTTGGTGCTGGAAAATTATGTTGGTCGTTAAAATATAAATGTCATCAAGACAAATGAAACTGTACAGTAATTAGTCGGTGGTTTGTCGGAGTTTTTATTACCATAATTATCTAATTGTAAGTTGTTTTTCACATGGTTTTGAGTCGCTGGAAGATTTTTTTTCGATTTAGAATATGATATATTTAAAGGTGAAGATTTTCGGGGTGATTTGCTGATATTTTAGGGAAAAATATGGTTTAAGGGTGGAAAAGTAGCAGAAATATATAAAACTAAGATTCGGTTAGATTTTCACAGTCGACAGATTTACAAAACTATCTGTAGCTGTGATATGCCGCGGCTACTTATTGTTAGATTTAAGTGTGGGATTTTCCGTTGTTGTTTGTTTTGGTGCAAGACCGCCTTGATGTAGCTTCTATTATAGTTATTTGTTATTTTATGTTATTATTGATCCAAGGTAGCTCTGACCATAAAATAGTATAAAAGGCGGGCACCTGACCGGCGTTGAGCAGCCAGTTCTCTGCCTCACTAAAAGTCTCTTCAATAAATTGGAACCCTCTAAAGTACCGCGCCGTCTCTTTTGGAGTTATCTGTCCCCATAGCAGTTGGGGGCGCTTTAACATTATCCTATTTTATCCTATTATTATTCCGAAGTTTTACCGTCATATTTTATTGTTTTTTTTTTAGAGATAAAATGACAATTTGACAATTGACAGATGGAAATTCTTTCAGAAGGTTTCCCTCCTATTTTTTAGTTGCTTTCTAGCGAAAAAATATCATGTTTACAATCGACAGATGTCTTAGAAATTGTTAGAATTCCGCGCATGCGCGGTAGCTCATATGACTGTCAGTTTAATTGAGTAATATTCGCGTCTCAGTCAAATTTGAGAAACGACGGAAACACAGACAACGCCAAGTTTGTAGTCGGAGGTGTTGAAACGAGAAATAAAATTAGCCAAAACAAATGTTGATATTGCAACGCGTCGGTGAATTTTCAACTGTTTTTATCCTTATATCCAAGGCACGGGCATATCGGTAACACGTCGTTCCGCACGTAAATTACGAACGCACCCAAGCACTTAATGAATCTCATAATAGTAATCTCACGACTCGCGACGTTGCATCGAATTATTACGCGTGCATGATTTCATACCGAGCGGTTCTTTTTTCCTTTTTTTTTTCTTCGCTTCCTCTGCAATTGCTGCCGAACTCGCAGTTTCAGGAGTCATAACTTGATTGCCGAGAATGCTCAGGGATTGTGGACGGTATTAAGAACACACTGTATGCTGTGCGGACGTGGAGTTAATGAAAACGAAAAAACAACAAACCGTAAAACGCATTAGCATAATAAGAGCGCTTTTAGTTCCAGAACGCTGTGTGTAGTCATGGCTGCTGCTGCTGCTTTTAATCTCGGTTCGAACATTAGCTGCAAGTAAATTGCATATTTAAGGCTAGAAACGCACTTTTTGTTTGGTTCCAAGGGGAATTGTGCTTGGACGTGGTTATTTTTACAATAGTCAACTGTCAGATATGAATATAACCTTATTTTTAGACTAGCGATTGGAATTGAGTTGTGACAGGTTGTTTAGCGATGAGTCAAGATATTGATTTACTAAAATGTCGTTTCTACCGCGCATGCGCAATAAATTAGAGACCTAGATTTGTCCACTTTTTCCAAAGTCAACTGTCAGGAATGAACATAACCATGTTTATAGACTAGTGAACGGATTATTTGGAGAGTTGTCAAGATATTGAACATGTCGTAATCGATAGTAGTGTTTATTTAGTTCTGTGATCTACCGCGCGTGCGCAATGCGCACAATCTAACTGAAAAATGGCGGTCCTAGATTTGTCCATTGTTTCAAGAGACAATGGCCAGACTAGTCGTTTATGTCGTCCTGTGATCTACGGCGCATGCGCAATGAACACACATCTTCATTCGAACCGTAAACGAAGACGCCCGATTGTTCCGGCGAAAATGCGCGCGCACGCGCCGAAGTGTCCCGCGATTGATTGCTGCGATCGCGGAATTGTTTCGGCGCACGAAGCGGGACAAAATGGCGACGCGCGACCGAACATCGGTTTACAAGGCGTACGTGCCCGCAGGAATTTATGACAATAACGTGCGGCGAGGCGAATGCGACGGAGGCGTGCGCGGAGAAAATAATGCGTGTAATTACCGGATCGTCGACAAGGTGTGTGTGCGCGCGCGCGCGCTCGAGCCCGGACGCGATAAGGTTAAGTAAGCAGGCTTAAGTGAGTGAGAAACGAAGCGCGCGTTCGGCTCTTTGACATTGCAATCGTGACGCGGCGATAAACTACCGAAATCTACCGCTAGAAATAAAAACACTATTTGACGTCTGTCAAAGTGGGTTAAACAGATTGCTAAATTGTCGGTCGATTTTAAGGTTAAAAATGCTAGATAACTTCATTATGCCTGGTTTTATGACAGTTTGACATTTCGCACTTCTCAAAACTGCTTAAATATAATCTCAAATCAAACACAAGTTCAATTCTTTTGTGTCCCTTATAGTAACTGCATTTATCTCTACTTAAGTCACGTTTTACTAGATAACTTCATTATGCCTCGTTTTCTGACAGTTGGACATTTCATACTTGTCAAAACTGGTTGAACATAACCACAAATCAACGCTGTCAAAGTGGGTTAACTAGATTGCTAAATTAACAGTCGATTTTAAGGTTATAAATGCTAGATAACTTCATTATGCCTAGTTTTATGACAGTTTGACATTTCACACTTCTCAAAACTGCTTAAATATAACCTCAAATCAAACACAAGTTCAATTATTTTGTGTCCTTTATAATAACTGCATTTATGTCTACTTAAGTCACGTTTTACTAGAAAACTCCATTATGCCTCGTTTTTTGACAGTTTGACATTTCATACTTGTCAAAACTGGTTGAACATAACCTCAAATCAACGCTTTAATAACCAGTCAAGTTCAATTCATTTGTGTCTTTTATAATAACTGCATTTATCTGTACTTAAGTCACGTTTTACTAGAAAACTCCATTATGCCTCGTTTTTTGACAGTTTGACATTTCATACTTGTCAAAACTGGTTGAACATAACCTCAAATCAAAGCTTTAATAACCAGTCAAGTTCAATTCATTTGTCTTTTATAATAACTCCATTGAACTCTACTTAAGTCACGTTTTGCTCACTTCGGTTGACGGTAAGAACTTAATGAAGTCATTTCTTAATTTGCCTTAATGCAATTCACAATTCACTTTCTTTTCTCTCAGCAGCGAGGAGAAAACGTTGGACTCGTGAGACCAGATGCAGTTATTGTTGGTTTCTAGGCGCGCGCGGTGTTTAAGTCACTTCGAGGTGTTCCGCGATCGAGGTGCAGATTTCTACGCGAGACGTTCCCATTCGCGCTCGCACAGCATCAGCGGATTTATCAGCTCTCTGCAATTGTTGACTATGCACCGACGCGGCGCGGCGCTCAAATGTCATGAGTCAACTCACAATTAGACTTAGGGTTAAGACTCTCGGCACTCGAGACTTTCAGATTGCGATTGTCGATGTGAAATCGCATCCTAAGAAAATTAACAGTCATCTTAAGTACCTATCTAATTATTGTGTTAATTGAGATTGGTTGAGAAAATGAGGCGTTTTAAAGTAGAGAAACTGTCAACTGTCTAATAAATTTGGTTGAATATGAAATTACTATAACAAACATTTCAACATGAAACACCCTGTATCTTCCATAAATTTGGTCTAGTTTTTAAAATGTTTTCATCGTTTGGTAGAAGATTAAATTCTGGAGTGTACCTATTTTCAGATTTTTAATAAAAATCACAAGAAATGTCCCAAAACAAACGGCAAAGTTCAATATGAAAAGGTACGAAAAACATTTCAACATGAAACGCCTTGTATCTTCCATAAATTTGGTCAGATTTTTATAATTGTTTCATCGTTCGGTAGAATATTACATTATAGGGTACCTGTTTTAGGATTCTTAGCAAAAATAACAAGAAATGTCCCAAAACAATCGCCAAAATTCAATATGAAAAGATACGAAAAACATTTCAACATAAAACACCCTGTAACTTCCACAAATTTGGTCTGATTTTTATGATTTTCTCACCGTCTAATAGACGATTAAATTCTAAAACAAACATATTATCGGACTTTTAGCAAAAATAACAAGAAATGTCCCAAAACAATCCCCAAAGTTCAATATGAAAAGATACGAAAAACATTTCAACATAAAACACCCTGTAACTTCTACAAATTTGATCTAATTTTTATGATTTTCTCATCGTTTGATAAACGATTAAATCCTAAAATAAATCTATTATATGATTTTTAGCAAAAATAATAAGAAATATCCCAAAACAATCCCCAAAATTCAATATGAAAAGATACGAAAATCATTCCAACATAAAACACCCTGTAACTTCCACAAATTTGATCTGATTTTTATGATTTTTACAACGTTTGATAGACGATTAAATTTTATGTTACACCTATTTTCGAGTTTTTACAAAAAATAACCGAAAATGTCTCAAAACAATTGCCAAAGTTCCAATTTGCAAAAATAATAAATTGCTCAATTAAAATTATTAATATATAGGAAAGCAACACCCCGTATATTTAAAAAAATATTCCTCGATATATACGCAATGTTTTACCGCCTGTGTTTGACACGCAATGACACGATTTTGCATAAATATTTGGGCAAATGGAGTGTATGCTAATTGTGTTGCATAAGTTGTCTAAAGTGCGAGCCCCACATATGCTTAATTTATTCGCGCATGTGCTAACACATGGATAAACACAATCTCTGTGTGTTTTGACATGCTAATTAGCAAAGTTTACTTAAGTTCACCGCGCCACGCCGTTTTAAACGGCCTAAAGCCTAGCTCATCACTATTTCCGCCATTTTGACGAGCGCGACATCTGCGCATCCTTCGTAACAATCTGTCATCTCCACGTTTCGGTATTTATTTCATTATGCAATTAGCTTTCGACGCAAATTAATACAGCGTCTACAGTTAGAAATTACTTTTAAATTTCGCGCGTTTCCGGTAGCGGTCACGGTGCTTCGAGTTAATTATCAATTACAAGCAATTAACGCATTAAGCGCGTTCGTAAATCAACACGGAATCGCAAAAAATGTTAATGTTAATGTGCGTTTCGACAAATCGTGAACTCGTGGGATTTAAAATCGCGTCGTGGGAATTGGTTATGCTCGTTCGCATAACCTCAAACATAGGTTATTTTAGTCAGTTAGAAGTTATTGCTTGTTTAATAGAGTAATAAAACAAACAATATGTGAATTTACGTATTTTGATGTAAAGTTAGTTAAATAACCTTGAATTTGAACTTTAAAGTGCAGTTAAGTCATTCTTTTTCATTTTTAGAGTGTTTGCGGCTTAAACGCATTGTATTGTTATGATATTGTTGTGTGATTAAGGATTACATTCTATAATATATATTTTTTTTGATTTTGTTATATATTTAAAACAAATGACCGGAAATTAACGCTAAAATTTAAAATGTGGTGTGTTGCAATATTGCTACGTTTTTGTTTAGAAATCACCCTGTAACTTCCAGAAATATTACTGTATCTTTACGATCCATCCACCATTTTATAGGTGGTCAAATTTTACACAAGACCATGTGTAGATGTTGCTTTAAAATTGGCAATAAATGTACAGAAAGTAACGTCAAAGTGTCTGAGAACATTCCATCCTCAATATGAAACAACAACAAACTATTCTTTGTAAATCACCCTGTATCTTCTACAAATGATGCTGTATCTTTATTATCTATTCGCCACTTGATACAAGATTAAATTCTAAAGTACACCTTATTTTTAGCTATTAGTAACACTCGAATGCCTAGAAATTGCCGTTGAATTTACTCAAAAATTGCTCTGTTTATTATTACAAATCACCCTGTATTATGTATAAATATGATTGGATCTTTATCATCTCTTCGCCATTAGATGCAGGGTTAACTTCTAGAGCGCATCTCTTATAGAATTCTACCAATAGCAACAATAAGTGTCTGTAAGTTGTCGCCAAACTTAGAAAATAGCATTTTTCAAAAATGTTACATTTCTCTAATTAAATCACCCTGTAACTCCCACAAATATTTCTGCATCTTTATGATCTCTCCACCATTTTATAGAAGATTAACTTCTACACAGGAATCTGTTTGGCTTTTGCTTTAAAATTGACAAATAATGTCCAGAAATTAACGTCAAAGTATTTGACAACAATCCATTCTCTTTCATATCGACAATATCAAACAATTCTTTATAAATCA
>JARRAA010005512.1:0-11887 GCA_030557295.1 Ecitodaemon sp. MM-2014
TTGTCATCTTGTCTGTTCCATCCTCGACCGATCCGTTTTCCGCCGCGATTGTTGCAGATGTCCACGGGCATTGCATCGACATACATTCCCGGATCGTCTCACAAGGGTTGCACTACGTCCCCGGGGGGACGAACCCTTGCACGCTCTGCATTTGCGATAAGGGCGGCCCGAAATGGTGCAAATCCGTCTTGTGCTCCCCGCCTCAAGTGAGTTGCACGCTGACAACAGACTTCGCAAAATCGCGCCGAACTAACGAATTGCGTTTCAGAACTGCAAGTCTTTTCAAGTCGGCAGCTCCTGCTGTGAATTCAAGTGTCTAGATGATATCCTCTCCTCACATGACAATTACAAAGATACTTATGATGTCGCTCTACGATTCATTGCCACCACAGTCACTGCAGTCTTGTCAATCTCGCTGTTATTCTTCCTGTACAATCGCCTTAAGAGGAACAAATCGCTGCAACACCATAATCACCAGCATGAGGAACAAAGGAACCTCGGCAATGTGGGCTACATTGCTGGGAATTTTGGTTACAACCAACATAACATGGGGTGAGTGAAGGGTGACAAGTTATCAGAGATATTTTTGTAATTGCGTTTTTGCTGTGTGTAGATATCTCGGATCGGGAAACAACGAGATAGAAATACGCTATGAAGAGACGAGCACGAACTTTTCGCTGTGGAAACCCCCCGGGAATTACTTCCCGCCGGGGGAGGCTCCCCCGCCGTACGAGGAGGCGATGCGCAGCGCTCAAAGCGATATCTCGCACAACATCCACAACGCGAGCGGCCATAACACTCACAACAATACGTTAATAAATTCCATCACGTCCTCGTACCCGCAGGAAATCGCGCCGACGTTCATTCAATGTCGACACGACGAACAACCCACCGGCACGTCGTCCGCAATGTCCACGATACAGCCCCAGCCGAGCGCGAATCCCGAGATCCCCAACATCTCCAGCAACACGCATCAGTACGTCAACGTGCGCGTGCAAGTTAGGCACAACGATCACAAGAAACACGAGCGCGTCAACAACGCCAATCCCTCGCACAAGACCGAGGCGTCCTACGAGAACGTGACGGCGCTGAAGAGTTGCGTGTCTGGGAGCGCCGTGGCGCACGACAGGGAACGGGACAGGCACGACCGGCCGACGAGCTCGGGTATAACGAAAGCCGCCTATCACAAGGGCCGCAGCAGGTCGCAGGTGATGGGCGCGTCGAGCGCGTCGAACATCTTGAATCCGCCGAGTTCGAATCTCACCGCCGCGCTGAGCTCCATGTCGGCGGCGAGCTCGTCCTCCATGGCGGACAGCTACGAGCTGGTGCCGCACATTCCGCAGCTCCTGGGCGGGTCGCAGAGCGCGAGCATTCCGACGGGCGGGTATTCGTACAATCGCAACATCTCCGACGCGTACAAGCTGAAAGCGGCCGAGCCGAGTCAGTACGCCAGTCGGCAGAGTCAGCTCGACCCGAAGAGGAGCATGCACCGCACGCTGCCGAAGAACTTGCGCGAGCTGCTGTCGAATCCGGACGGTTTCAAGATCGGCGCGACTCTCAGCAGTCACCAGCTGCATCAGGCGGAGCGCGCCGTCGTCGAGACGCCGAAGGTGACGTTCAGCAGCACGCCGAAGATCGACAAGGTGGCGAAGCACGTTCCGCCGCCGCAGATTATGGTGCAGGCCGTTCAGGTCGCGCCGGTGGTGGAGAAACCCAAGGAGGTGCCGCCGACGAAGAGTTTGCTCACGTATCAAAGTTTATCGCAAGACGAAGAGGATTACAGGTATTAGTAATCGGACGTTATGTAATTGGTAGACTGAAATGCATATTTTATGTAGGAGCGAATGTGAGAATTGCAAAACGGCGAACGTTTCCGGCGCGGACGATGACGGCGAAGCCATGAACGAAACCATGTCTTTGCAAAGGCGTCCACTCTCGGAATCTGGGTACGAATTAGCCTACAGGACTTCTTTGACATTACCGACGCATTCCAGAAAGCAAAGGTTTGTAACAGTAAAAGTTTTAGCATTTTTTTCAAGCGTTTCTTATGTATTTTGATGAATAATACGCTGATTGCAAATCTATAATCGGAACTGTGTCCAAATCGTGAAAATTGTGATCTAGGTTGAGCAATCGACGAGAAATTCTTATGCTTACCTGCCGCTTCTGGTCGCTTCTTTAGTTTACTTTTCGCTACAAATTTTACGTGTGAATTGGTCTTGGTTGATTGCTCTTTTAACCATAAAATCTTACTGCGATTTGTGAATTAGACAATTTCACATTTAAGATTTATAACCAGCGCACCACAATACATAAGAAACACTCGCAAGACAATGTAACATTGGTGTTAATCCATTGTTATTTTCTTAAACAGGACGTATCCGTGTACGTCGAACACGAGAGAAAAATGGTTTGCATCGATGCAGCAAACGAGCAGCGAGGAATCGGATTAGTTCGCTGCACCAACGTAAACATTACCAGAATCAAAGTACAAAAAAGGAACGTTAAGGTTCACGTATAATTTTAGACATAGTGCACGCTCGAGCGCGGCACGTGAGTATTATCTCAACATTCTGCCCCGGCGAGATCGCGATCCGCACGCGTCTCGTCGATTCAACCTTATTTGTGATAATTATTTATATTGCATTATACACACACACACGAATGCTTCCATTGAGATCGCCGCCAGACGCCGGGCGATCTCTTGACCCAAAAAATCTAATGATTTATCTCTTACGACATTACGAATAGTTTCGTTGCGATTGTGATATTTTACGATTTTGAAGTTTTCGAATGATTTTACGACATTACGGGCGCCCAGGAACACGTTTGTAACGATAATCGATGTACTTTTCAAATGATTGTATCCGCAGCGTTGAGCATCGGGCCGGCAGACACACGCAGCAGAACTTGTACAACGTGTTCACTCGACCTGATTTAGCGTGTAATTAGCACTAAGATTACGATAAAACTACTTTAACTCCGGTATAAATCGATGAACAATTGGCGCGCGCCTCAAGGCGCCGTCTTAAAGCGGGCGCGAATTCGATGTGTTTTTGTACGAATGCTACAACGTCGTAGAATGTAAATGTGATTAGTAATCGTACGAGTTTGAATGTACACGCGAACGTGTTGACTCTCTTCTTGAACGCGGCGTGCGTGCGTTTATGAATGCAGAAGAAGGCCGCGATGATTTTACTAAACACTCCGGACTTGTGTTCATAGTATCGGCCAAAGCTACTCAACGTGTACATCGGATAATGTTAGTGATGACTTCGGACTAAAAGTTAAATAAACATCGTTTTTTATGATTCGGTAACGTTCAATACAAATCCTTGAAGTCCTTAACGTATTAACAATTAGACAATGTACAGATTAGGTATAAAAGTGCAGCATAAATAGAAATATTCGCCTGAATGACGTCAGGTTCAAATGTTGAACGACAAAAGTGTCTCGGAGGCTTGCGCATAGATTTGTTAGAAACCCAGCGGGTTCTTTTGGACGACGCCCATCTCCTTGCACACGTTCTTGGAGATCGACGACATTTTCGTGAAATTGACGAGGCTCTTGCCCGTGGCGACCGCTTTCAGGTTTTGGGTAACGCGTTCGGATGCCTGCGAAGCAAATAATTATTAACGAGTCCTCAAACTGGGCCGTCTGTGGGTTAGCTTACCTCGAGACACCACGATTCGGCCATGAGTTTCTCGTGCTCGGCGGAAGGAATCCTCTCGTTCAGCGATTTTGTGCATCGCGACAAAGTGGCAGCGCTTGTGGTCAAGTCAATCGCCGCGTTGGCCAGGCGATTTAAGATGAACTGTTCGTGGACGATGTTCTTACCGTATTTGATGAGGACCATCTCGACCGATTGGCCGAAAGCGTCCAAACCCTGTCGAAACAAGTTTCGTTATTGAGGCTAATCTTTAATTAGAAGTTCTTGTTGTCTTACCTTAGCGATTAACGCAGCCGATTGCACCAGATCCTTGTGCACCAAGTGGTCCATGGCCGGCGGAGAGCTCAAACCGACCGAACGCACCACGCGCTTGGACGCCTCCTCGAAAATAAGACCGAGATTCGCTGTGGGGTTGTTGAACGCGCTCTGAAGTTCCTTCAAGTGCGCGCCGGCGTACTGAATGCCCGTGAGGGCGACGAATAGTCGCAGAATGTCGTTGGTGCCTTCGAAAATCCGGAAGATCCTCAAATCCCTCATCACGCGCTCCAATCCGGTCTCCTTCATGAAACCCATGCCTCCCATGATTTGGATGGCTTCGTCGCAGACGTACCACGCCGCTTCGGACGCGAAGATCTTCGAAATCGCGGCTTCCAGGTGGTAATCGTTGGAGCCGCTGTCCATATTTCCCGAGAGCATGTACGCCATCGACTCGGTGACGTATTGCAGGGTCGCCATGCGCGCGATTTTCTCTTGAATGGCACCGAACGTGTCGATTTTCTTACCGAATTGCAAGCGATTCGTGGCGAAATCGACGGCCTTAGCGGTGCAGGCGCGCATGGTGCCCGATAGGGCGGCAGACATACCGAAGCGGCCATTGTTAAGGATGTTCATCGCGACTTTGAAACCGTCGCCCACTCCGCCCAGGACATTTTCGACTGGGACCTTCACGTTGTCGTAGTAAACTTCGGCGGTGTTGGAAGCCTTGATGCCCATCTTCTTCTCGGGGGCACCGTTGGTGACGCCGCCGAAACTGCGCTGGACAATGAACGCGGTCACCTTGTCTTTGGTTTCGCCAGTCTTGGGGTCTTTGATGGGCGTCTGGGCGAAGACGGTCATCACTTCGGCAAGCCCTCCGTTACTGATCCAGATCTTCGAACCGTTGAGGATATAATGTTTGCCATCGTCGGAGAGAACGGCTCGTGTCCTAATCATTCATTAGTAACAACAATTAATCAAAAATTTTGATCTCAAAGTAAGTATTCGTACCTGATTGACCCGGCATCCGAACCAGACGTTGGTTCGGTTAAACAGAAGGCCGCAAAATGCTTTCCCGTCGACACCATGGGAAGGTATTTCTTCTTTTGTTCGTCCGTACCGTAAAGCAGGATTCCCTTGAAGCCGATAGACTGATGAGCACCCAGGGTAATGCCGACGCCCAAATCGTGCATTCCCACGATCTCGACGAGTCGTGAATACTGCGTGTTGGTCAAACCAAGGCCGCCGAGATCCTGAGGGACTTGAAGCGCGAACGCACCCAACTCCCACAGAGCTTCCAGTGACTTTTCCTCCACCTTCTCCATGTTGTCATTCTTCATCGGATCATTGACTTCCTGTTAAATTTCACAACAAATTCAGCACAAATGCATAAATGTTTATAGAAAGTGGAAAACGCATTGATCATTAATGGGCATACTGTTTATGTAACTTGTTTATAGTTTCTAATCACACTTGACCTTTGCTCCATTAAGTTACTTAAAATAAGCAAGCAATTCAGGAACCCACCTCGAAAAATTTGCTGACTGGGTCGACCAGCATCTGAATGGTCTCCCTGGTCTCGTCATTGAGCACATTGGGGTATGGAAAGACCTGGGAACTTTGCAACTGTCCCCTGAACATGTTCATCGTGAAGGACATATTTTCCCCAGCTGGCTTGACTGGTTTCTCATTGTTCGTTACAGTTTTGCAGTTCACTGCCGTAGTAGCTAAATATCTACAAAAATATAGCACACATTGAACGTGAAAGATTTTTGAAGATGTAGATGTAGAGAATTTATATTATACCTTGACGCAACCAGTTGGTTTCTGGCCAACTTGGAAAACTGGAGACTTCGCAGCATGGTGAAAAATTAGTTTCTATGTTAGCACACACGTGAAAATATGCGAAGATTGCACGCTGAACTGTTGTTGTTAATGGTAGCCGCTGCGCGAATGACTAAGTTATTTTATTTACGAACGGAACGTGAGCGCATACGAAAATGTTGTTCGACTACACTTTGGACTTTGCACAACTCGACGAGTCGCAATCAGATACCGAGTGGGATCGCAATCGGGCGGAGCGGAATAGAAGGGATTAGAATTAGAAAACGCTGCAATTAAGGCCCTAATTGTTTGCAAACATATGTTGCGAGTTGTGCCAAGCCTTGACGCATGCAAAAACCAAATATATAATTAGAGAATAATTAGTCCTAGATGCGTTCAAGTGTACATTCTACTTGCAACGTCTACAAAACACGTGATGACACAGAAATATGTCCGAGCTTTTCAAGGGTGGGGTGAAAATCCAGCGAAAACGACAAAATATTAATAAATCCGCACGTTTTTTAGGAATTAATTCGATCTGGGTGCGATTGTTTGACCATCGTGGCTTCCTCAACGGAGAAATTCAGTTCCTCCTGCGCGAGTTAGAGGTGAGTGCACGAGGTTAATGTTTCCGCCGAATAATCGCATTTTACGCCCGTTTTCAGCAAAAACGCAATGATAAAGAAGTAGAGGAGCTTTTCAGCATCCTAGAGAACATCACCAACATCAAAGACACGCAAGTGGACCGCGCGAAACAGCTCATTGACTCCCTGTATCCTCAAGCGAGAGTGGACTTGGGGCAAGCCTTACAGACTGCTAAAGCCATCGAAGACATTGAGACAAGGTATAAGGAGGACACGACGTTAATAGAGAAGAGGAAGAAACGACAGGAAGACTGGGAACAGTTCATTGAAGGCATCAGCGACAACTGTCTTCAGGTTGATAAGAAATTTGAGCAGCAGGAGGATCAATTGAGGGATTTTTACAAAGAACTTGATAGGAAATTGCAATTGAATCACTGAAAAGATGATTGTCAAGCCTATCACAGACGCGCAGATATTTTACAGACCATCCAAAGAGTTAGTCAAGTTTATCAAGGGCTTAAAAGTGGAGGATGAAGTCCCAAAAGCTGTTGCAAGTATTGCAAGTAAGAATAAGAAGCACAGTGATGTGGAAAATGTGAAATTCGATAAGAAGTACACAGATTATCCTTCTATACTTAACACCAGTGATATTGAGTACATAAAGAGTTTAGATTTAAAGGAAGAGGTTGATTTTAAGATACAAAATGCAAAGGCTATGGCAGAAAGGAAAGATACTGATAAGTTGCTAGCTTTCGATGATCTTATTTGGTTGCACAAGTACATAGAGAAGAGGAACGAAGACATAGACGAGAACGATCGCGTTTATTTTTATCAGTTATTCCAAGGGACGGAAATCATTCTTCCCGAGAACGAGGAAGTCAAACGAAATCCCGAACTGGAGGCGAGATGCGTCAAGTTAAGGAATCAACAGCGGAACAGGGAGTACAAAGAGATGACCAAAAACGTCGACAATACTCGACAACATCTACCTGAAGACACGATTTCATACCAAAGTAAATATTTATTTGTATATTAGCATTGATTGCAAGTCAATTTAACCGAATGCATTGTTCGTCGCATTGCAGTGAAACAGATTAACACCCAGCTGATAGCGGTGTTTCAATTTGTGGTTTCGGTGCTGACCGGCTTCGTCTTCGGTTTCCTGGGGATCGAGCTTATGGTCGGGACTTTGGACTTCGGTTTCCGCCTGCTGCTGGGGATAATTTGCGCGCTGATCGTCGCGTTGGCCGAATTATACTTCCTCGCGAAGAAGCTGAACGAAGACGTCGATCAGATCTACAGCCCCACGACGATAACGAGCAACCATCTGAATTCCAAAGTAAAATGCGAGTAACGAATCGACGCAGCGGACGAGTGGAGATTTATCAGTCTAGCAATTCAAATGATGTGGTTTGTGTAGCGCATAATAGAATAGCGCCTTTGTACGTTTTATATCATTTTACGGTCGTTAAAGACCGTGCGGACAATGTCGCGTGTTTATACAAAAGCTGAAGTATTTATAAGCCAGCATGCATTATTTATGCTCGACGTCACGAAGCGTCCGGCGATAAGGTTTTATTAATTGGTTTTTACCAAGGATGTAAGACGAATCTATACGGTTGGACGATGTAACTGTACGACACTATGAATAGCATCAGGTCGAGTTGTGTCTAGTACCTAAATAAACTATGTAATTATTAAAATAAATCCACGTTTTATTTGAATCCTGTGACACATTATTGTGGCGACGTGAGGGAGATGGGAATAGCATGAAGTCTAGTTGTGTCTGGTACATTAATAAAGGATGCAATTTTCAATAATTACGCACGATTCATTTAAATGTTGTGACTAATCGATGATCGATGTCTAACTGAATGTGAGAGAGAAAGATGTTCATAGTGAACTTCATGATGGCGGCACTATGTATAGTCTTATGGAACGTTTCCATGACAACCGTGCTCGACAAGGAGGGGAATAACATGTAACTATGCGAACCAATAGGAAGGTTGTATAGTTCTTGGCGGGAAATTCGAAATAAAAACTTGTCAAACATGTTAACTCGCTCAGAAACGAAACGAAAAGGATGTTCCGTTGTTGTTTCGAAGCAAAGTTACATTACAAAACGAAAATCACGAGGGGAAGTATAAAAACATTAAAAAATGCTTAAAAGGGTTTAAAATAGGAATGTGTGCATGAATATGATATTGAATGACTGCAATTACTCATACGCAGTTGTACCACCGCTGAGTGCTCCAGATAGCTATTTATTCTCTTTTCGCCGGCGCATTTGTTTTTAGCCCGCGCCTGGCTGGCTGGCGCGCACAGAGCGCGCACTTGTGTGTTATGATTGCACTCAATCAAACGCAATAAAAGCCGATGCACTCGCTTTTTGTATCGCCTTTTTTTCGTGCGCGCATGGCGCGGCTTTTTCCTCTTCGCGTGTGATGGATCGCTCCTCTGGGCGCGCGCGTTATCTGAAATCGTACGCGCCGCTTACGAAAAGCGTCATTGACCGTTGCCGTTGGAGGCGCCGATGTAAATAATTAAAATTTGATCGATCTCGGCGAGTCGCTCGAACTTCGATTCAGGCGCGCGGCGATGATTTTCAAAGGGTTTTCGGTTAAATTTAGACGCGCATGCACGCCGGCCGATGGGAAACAGTTAGGCGGGTTCGACGCCGAGGAGAGTTTGAATCGATGCATTCGGCCCGGCGGAATTGTAGGTACAGCAGGTATTCGAAGTGCAATTCGATGCACGCAGCTCCAGTTGTGCTGCTCCAGTAATTCCGAGCCGATGATCATGTGCGCTCGGCGCGTGGAACGCTAAGACTCGTCGAGTTCGCTCGGCATGTAACGTGTATACAAGCATGTACGAGATGTGTTTACTAATGCATCGACTGCGGCGAGTTGCGGTGCCATTGCACGTGTTAATTAAGCTCGCGCGCTTCGCGTCGAGCACCAAAGAACTTTAGCGATAGGAAGCAATAAAGACGTTCGCGCACTCCTGCGAATTTCGATGAAACGCGCCCGCACGAAATGATTGATCCTTCATCAACTTGCGTTCGGGTTCGTTTGCGCTCTGAAAGTTGTAAGCTGGGATTGAGCGCGAGCCAACATCGATTGCAACCATATTGTTATCGTCGCGTCGGAAGTCGGAAAACCGCAACCGCCCGTTTATTTTTTCTTGCAGCGCATACGAACCAGAGTAAATAGACAAGTTCACTGTATAATATTTACATATTATACAATCCGCTGTCATATAATCGCAGCGCCTGGCCAGACTGGCAGCACTGGCATTGAAAGCAAACATAGCCGGCTCGGTTTAAAAACGCTGGCCGGGCAGGCGCGCAGCGCACGAAACTCGAAGCCGCATCATTTGCATCGAGGGTGTGCGCGAGGCGCACGCACCGCACGCACTTATTAAGAATGCAAGAAGCGCTTTGTGTTTGTGACATACGGAATGAGCGGCGGCGTGACTCATGCAATGGTCGGATATCAACGGACGGGCGCGCGGGCAAAAGCGTCCTTCCTGCCACCGACTACCGACTCCGCTCTCCGTGCCCATTGAGCTTTGATAATTCTCGGCGCTCCAATCTCTTCAGAAATTTCCGCGTACAGTTAGTCACGCGAATTTGATAAGGTGCCTCACGAACTACGCCGAAGTCTAATGCGAGTCTAATCGGTCGTCCTGTTGGTCGAGCGGCCGCGTTTTGCAATGCTCCGCGATTGTTAGTGGATCGTGCGCGGACGCGGCAAGCACGATTGCCTTGAGCAAGGTCGTTCGACGGCTCGTTTTCTTCGTCCCGATTTATTAAACAATATGCGCGACCCAGATTTTTGCCGCCTCGCGGCGTTGCACGCCTCAATGCACCATGTACGTCGGCTCGAGCATTCTTCGCGCGCGCCGCGCGAGCGGCGACACGCCAAAACCCGACCGAACGTCGCTTCTACGCCGAAGCGAGACGCGCCGCAACTTTGTACGCATACTTCCATGCTAATTCCGATGCTGCGGATCGCGTGGCCGCGCGCCACCAGCATAAAACGAACTGGATTTTAACTTTTTAAAAGCGCCGGCGAGCCCAGAACCGAACCGAACAGGTTTGTCCTCAACGCGACGCGGCAAAAACATGCCCGCTTCTTCATTTCTTAACTCTCTCCGACTACCTGACAACTCTCGGAGATGCGACCGACGAGTAACATGAGCATAAACATCCTGCGCCACCGTCGCCGGCGTGTTTCCGCTCGGCGATTCTCGAACGCTTATGATTTTCCATTTTTACCCCTCTCGCGGAGCACAGAGGGCCCAGTTCTCACTTTTCGGGCAAGAATCGAACGCGCGAGACATGAATGAGCGCGTTCAACAGCCGAGCGACGAAAGAGAAGTGCTCGAAAGC
This sequence comes from Ecitodaemon sp. MM-2014, assembly GCA_030557295.1. NCBI lineage: Eukaryota > Metazoa > Arthropoda > Insecta > Coleoptera > Staphylinidae > Ecitodaemon > Ecitodaemon sp. MM-2014. Next base: position 10,727 of record JARRAA010005512.1, read on the forward strand.
GTAGAAACCGAAGAGAGAAGAAGATGAAAAAAAAGAAAGTCTTAGATAATGTGTCGTGGATTACGCGAGAATGAATGAATCTTTCACTTTCCTGCAGCTGTCAAGAGTCGAAACTATTTCGGAAACATCGGGCTTCATAAATCGCGCGATAATTAGATTCGTCTACGCGCCTGCACGTCGATATGTGCCGGGAGTTTCTTGCCGAACGCCGGTCATCAGAATTCAAGAGCATTTTAGCTGATTCATCCGAATCCGACTTGAAGACGCACTAGTAACGCTAACAACGAGGAGATTATTAAGCGATCGCTGCTACGGCTTCGGCGCTTCGGGTAAACGCGGCCCGATCAATTTGCTAATGGCACGAACGAGTAGAAATGCTTTGCGCGCAATTCTGCGCTCGGCAATTCGTCAGAACGCTTGTAATATGCGCGTGGGCCGCGCACAATTTTATTAGCGCCAAATATGCGGCGCGGCGCGTTCGTTTTACGCAAGTCCGAGCCTCCTCGCGTTATTGGCACCCGGCGTGCACAGATGTGAAATTTCCGAACGCAGCGAGACCGAAAACGCGCACGTGCGCGCCGAGAATTAAAGCATGATTATTATCACGCAGCGACGGCCGAATCGGCGACTTTCACGTCGATTGTTGAAACAAAATCTAATCGCCGTTTAATCACACATCTCGCACGAACGCGCGCGCGCGCAGCCCGCTCTGTTTTTATCTCGCGCGGCCTCACGCATACCCGCAGCTATTCGCGCGCGGCGTGCAGCTGCGAGTGCAACGAAACATTCGCAATTAAAAATGATTGAAGCTCGGCGGCGAAGGGGAAACGCGAGTTAAAACCGCGTCCGACGCAAGATGGCGGCGGCGGGCAAGGTCGAGTTGTCGAATTCGAAGCCGAACCGTTCGTGAGTTGATCCGGCCGAGGGTGTCCGGGGCACCGATCGGCGCGGCAAAATTCGGATCCGTCGCGCCGACTACCCGCGAGAGAGAGTGTGTTCATGCCCCGGTTCACTCTCGATCGACGGGACGCGAGACACGATGGACGCAGTGGACCGTTCGCTCGGATCGACGGTCGAGAGCGCCTCGACTGTGCTTTGATGATGCGCTTTGTGTGCCGTTATTCACTGGCCGCGACCTCGCCACCGCAACAGGGCAGGCAC
>JARRAA010005545.1:0-59077 GCA_030557295.1 Ecitodaemon sp. MM-2014
ATGCATTCTCTTACGATATATGTGTCGCCATCTACCCACGCATTTCAGTACCATAATTTAGTTATTACATGCCAAGGAGATAATAAAAAAGTGTCTTATTGGCAACAAGATTAATTTGATAAATTGATATTTTGCACTTTTATAGTTCCGCGGACAAAAATTGTTGAAAATGGCTGGTATTTTAAGAAGCATGATTCTCTTACGATTTATAAACCGCCATCGCCATCTGCCAGAACATTATAGTATCATAATTTAGTTACATGACAAAAATCTGTTAAAAGCGTGCCTTATTAGCAACGACTTTTATTGGACGAATTGGTATTTTGCATTGTTCTTATTTTCAAGTGAAAAAATTATTGAAAATGGTTGGCTTTTTAAGAAGAATGACTCTCACGATATGTGTCGCCATCTTGCGACGTATTGTAGTTTTATCATTTAATTACACATGAAAGTGATGGTAAAAACGTGCCTTGTTAGCAACAGCTTTAATTTGACGAATTAGTATTTTGCATTGTTCCAATTTTCACGCGCAAAAATGGTTAAAAATTGTTGATTTTTAAGAAAAACGATTCATTCTTCATGTGCAGGAAAGCCTCAATCGGGCCATCATTTTTAAGTTTCAAAATTCAAATCTGCCCCAAAATTAAAAATATATTCAAATCCACTTACCTTAATCTCAGTTAGAAAATTAAACTGAAAATAGTGATAACGCCATTAGGTTAACGCGGCGTCAACTATCAAAGCGCCACCTATAAAAAGTCCATCCGCGCGCGTCGCCCAACTGCGAAAAAATATTAATTACTTTCACATCCTTTGTGATGTCCACTCAAACGCGGGACGCAAAGAGCGTCCCATTTGAAAATGTCGCATGTTTGCCGCGTTTTATTTTTTCCCGCGCCGACGATAAATTCGCCGAGTGCGTACGCGCGCGCGTTAAAACCTGCGGCGGGCGAGGCGGCCCGGAGGCCGTGCGGGGGGCCGCCCGCCCCGCCGCGCGCATTGTTTTCTTTTTTATTTATTCACCCGCCAGAGGTCCGGTCTCTTTGCTTATTGAACGAGGACGCTTCAAGAATTAAATTATACATCCGCCATAAAACAAGTCGGGCGGGCCGGCGAGCGCATTGGGATGCAGGACGGCGCGAGGCCCGCCGGCGTGTTTTGCGAGGGCGCGGGGCGTCGGGGACGGCGAAGGTACGCACGCACACGCGCGCGCGCGTCTAAACTGAACGTGCATAAACCCGCCGCCGCTGTCTCGTTGTGTCCTGGGCAAAAAGTAAACAACGAGACAAAACCGAACACGGCCAAACATTGATCTGCGCCCTGTGTGCGCTCGCGGTATTTTATTTGCGCGTTTATTGTTAACGAAAAAAACAACAACCGTTAACCCCTATATTTAAGTCCTGCCGAACGGCGCGGTTGTTATTGTTGCGCGGGCGCGAAGCGGGGCAATTTTCGGGCGAAATTTATGCATGAGCAATAACAATTGCATAAAATGGCCGCGAACGGTGACGTTTATATTCCGCCCGGCAGCGAAACGAGACACATTAATGCCGTTACAAGATTCACAATTTATATGCGTCGCGCGGGTGCTGTGCGGGGCGGCGCCCCGCCGCCGAAGGTGAATTAAAATTTGAATAATACCCGTCCGTCCAATTTGCAATTCCCACGCTCCGGTGTTTCCGTCAACTTTTCGGCCGATTTGAATCGCGTAAAAATTCCGTAATGACAGTGATAAAAATTGTCCGCCGCTTTGAATTTCCCTCGGCGGCGGGCCGCCCTCGGCCGCCCGGATGATTTATCCCCGTCTTGCGCATTTATCAGCGCGATGTTAATTGTCGCGAAATGGTTTTGTTCCTTCCATTCGCGCGCGGTTCCGACGATTTAATGGCGTTTGTTTTTAAGACAAAGCCAGTAACATAACCTCGAACGTTTTGACAGTTCCGCTTCCGTTTTTATCGTTTCTTTGTATCGTCCTGAACTATCATTTTATAAGGAGGGTTGGGAGGGATGCGCCGAATTTCGACAATTGTTGTGAGACCAGGTGGAAAACAGTTGAATTATTGGCGGATGCCGAAAGAAAATGATGAATGGTCGTTAGCGGAGTCTTATTCGTCTAACAAAGAGAAGAAAATTGCTTTGTCTTAAATTGGAGATTTGAGAAATTTTTTTCTACAGCTGCTTTACATCGGTGACAGTAAAAGTTCAGGGATACAAGTTTTCTAAAGTAAAACACATTAGAAGTTCAACCCTTCTAAAATATTTTAGATGTCGCATTAGGCAAATTGACATTCGTCAGTTCCTTATAACGCCCTTTAGTTTAAACAATTCCTCAGGCCGCAATTTTACCCTGAAACAATGAAAACTGTACAACATGTTGCTAGGCAACGCATAATGCCGTTGTCAATCTGTTATAATGTAACAGCTGTGAACAAACTCCTTATAATTCCTTGCACTATATAAAATCTGACAACACGAGTGTACTCTTTACTGGATAAAACTGTACAAGTTTACATAAAAGGATTAATTTTGATATACTTTTGGTATTGAAAATATCAGAAACTAAACGAATGATAATTAATGTTAAATAACGCACATTGTGAAGGTTGCTTATTACTAATTATTCCAAATTATGAATAGCTGTTTCCTCGTTGCACTAAAATCAAAAAGTTCCCAATTTGACATTCGTCAATATTCGCCTTATAATGTTTTTTAGCACAAATAATGTCTCTCTTCGTGAATTTATCGTAAAATAATAACATCTGCATTTTACATGTTTTAAACACGTTGCTAGGCAACGCATAATCCGGAAGTCAATTATGTGTCATCTGTCAAAGGACTCGGTTTCTTTGACTATTGAGTGGCATTTCGAGCGCGAATTTTACATAGACTTTAAAATGTTAATAATTTAGCATCCGTCAACTGACTCCGTACAATTCCTCTCACTATATAAAACCTAAAAACAGTGTAGTATTTACTGAATAAAACTATGTCAAAGTTTTTGTAAAAAAATTAATTTTGGCATACTTTTAGAACCGACTATTTTGACAGATGTCAAATAACCTACATTATGACAATTGCTTGGCATTTAGACAATTCCCACACCGCAATTAGGCGTTAATTATTCTAAATATATTTATAAATAATGAACTTTCACGTGGGCCCCACAGCTGGATGGCTGTGTGAAATGGACTATGTTGCCAAATGTAAAGTTATTCAGGAAACAATTTTTGTAAAATTCTAAGAAAAAAACCTTTATGTAATTCATATGACACAAAATACCATGTTCATTGTTTAATTGTAATAATTATTGAATAGTTTACTTTTGAGAAACAGTCTATTCGAATGCACCATCTTGCCCATCCTGCTGTGAAATGGTATCATAAGATTTGGCCCTAGAACCCTTCAAATGTGCGTGGGCACTGCCAAAAACGTAAACAGGTTGTCTGGCCCTCGAAACTGCATGTGCCTGTTGCTCCAAAAAATAGAATTCACAAATATTATCAAAACGTTCAACAATATGACACCTTTTAGTATAAACAATTTCTCTGTCCGTAATTTTATCCTAAAACAATAAAAACTGCATTTTACAACATGCTTGTTGGCATCTGTCAAGTGACTCCTCGAAATTTCTTTTACTTTTGAGTATCCGTAAACTGCCATAACATGACATTTGCGAACAGACTCCTTATAATTCCCCTCACTATATAAAATCCGATAGCACGGCATAAAACGAGGGTTGGCAAAGACACGCCGAATTTCGATAATTGTTGTGAGACCAGGTGTAAAACAGTTGAATTATGGGCGGATGCCGAAAGAAAATGATGAATGGTCGTTCGGGGGGCCTGATTAAGCTAACAAAGAGAATAAAATTGCTCGTCCGTTTGCCACATAAAAAGGGGTGTGCTTGAATCAACGCGAAATATAAATTGGCGGGGTCGAGCGGCGGCGGCGCGCCGTAAAAAGCGGCGAAAAGAAAAACACTACAAACGCGCAAAATAAACCGAGCGGAAGAATTCATCGAGAATAAATTTAATGAACCCCGTCCGGCGCGGCGCGCCAAGTCGAGGAGGGCAAAAATCTTTATTCGGGCGATAAAAATTATTCCGAGCGCGCCCAAAACTATCCCCCCGAGTTGCGATGGACGCTAAGGATGCGCAAAGCGACCTCCCCCCGGCAAGATGCACGAGGATGTCGAGGTTCAAGGTGAAGAGGCAAACGCGAGCGGCGGCGAAGATGACGGCGCGGGCGGAATTGAAATCGGCCGAAAAGTTCGATTCGCAGATCAGGGCATTATTGAGTAATAAATTAGTTCGGACAATGGCCGCCATTACCGTTTGTTAAATGGGAGGCTGGGACGGACCCGGCGGCGGCCGGCGCTCGGCGCTGCATACGGGCGGCGCGGCGCGATAAAAGAGCAACGTGCCGACCGCACGCCGGAGGGCCCTAACTACCGCCGCCCGCCGCCCCCCTGGACGCACGGCGCGGCGGTACGTGCGCCCTCCGCGCTGACTTATCGAGCGCCCGCGCGCGAAGCGGGTCGGCGGCGGGCGCACGCAAAACGCCCGCGCGGATTATTGCCGCCGACGTACCCTTCGGTCAGGGCCTGCGCCGATTGTCCGGCCGACCCTTGCGTATTAGCGGAAACTCGCGCGCGCTTCGAGCGAATATTATTTAGACAACGAGCGCGCGCCGCCGGCGGCCCCGAGTTATGGCTTCAATCGAATTATTTCCAGCTGCGGAGAGTGGACCGCGTTTGATTAGCGTCGCTTAGATATCCAACTTTCCACTGTCGCAAAGTTAACCGAAACCCAAATCCGGCGCGGGAATTAGTGCTGTTTTAATTTGCCGCGAGTGGGGAGCACTTAGTGCTTAATATTTACAGCCATTAATTTGATGGGCCAACTGAAATAACTAAACTTTCATTCACTTCATCGAAATCAATCGAACCTTCCATAACGCTCGAATTAAGCTGCAAATTGCTCGCGCTGCGTTTCACGTGAAATTGCCAAACATTTCCACCGCCAGCATTCAGTAAAATTTCCTACCAAAAGGAGATTTGCGAAATTTTTACAAACATTTGCATTAATGACAAAAAAAAGTGAAGTAAAAGACATTAGAAGGAGTCTGTTGACAACTAAACCTAAATTCGAAAATGTTTTAGATGTGTCCTTGACGTTGATCCATAATTTGATATTCCTTAAAAGGAACGTCCGGACCAGCAAACTTAGAACACTATAACCGAAATTCCATAAATCGACGATGACTCAAAGCATAATTAGAAAGCATTAATAATTCTAAATCATGAAGTGTTGCACAATAAAATTGATATCACAAATACCTTAGATCTGACATCAGTGCTTGACGTTGCTGGCAACGCACTGTCAAAATATCTTTATGTCGTGTCTCCCTACGGGCTGCTGCAAATTCCTTTTACTCTATTTGTCAACTTTATAACAATAACAGAAAGTAAACAAAGTTGTGAACATTTTACAAAAACATTATTTATATTTGTGACAATTAAATTTCCAAGATGCAAATTTTCTAAAGTAAAAGACATTAGAAGGAGTCTGTTGGCAACTTAAATTGAATTCGAAAATATTTTAGATGTGTCCTTGGCGTTTCTGGGCAACACATTTGTACACTATAACCGAAATTCCATAAATCGGCGATGACAAAGTTCCGGCACCGCAATCAACAACAATTCTCAAAGCACAATTAGAAAGCATGAATAATTATAAATCATGAAGTGTTGCTCTATGGATATGTTGCAAAATAAAATTGATATCACAGATATCTTAGATCTGACATCAGTGCTTGAAGTTGCTAGGCAACGCACTGACACAATGTCTTTATGTGGTGTCTCCCAACGGCGTCCTGCAAATTCCCTTTACTGCATTTGTCAACTTTATAACAATAGTAGAAAGCAAAAAAAGTTGTGAACGTTTTACAAAAACATAATTTACATTTGTGACAATATTTCAAAGATGCGAATTTTCTAAAGTAAAAAACATAAGAAGGAGTCCGTTGACAACTCAAATTGAATTCGAAAATATTTTAGATGTGGAATTTGTTCTTGACGTTAATAGACAACACATTGTCAAAAGGTCCATAATTTGACAGTCATCATCAGTCACCTTATATTATAAATAATTTCTCTGTCCACAAGTTTCTCTTAATAAAATGAGAAGTGAATTTTACACCATGTTTTCAATACGTTGCTAGGCAGCGCATAATTCCGGTGTTAATTACATGCCATCTGTCATGAGACTCATGGAGGTAGAGATATTACGTACTTGTGGTGTTTTCCGGCATCGATTTTACACCAACTTCAAAATGTTAATAATATAGCAGCTGTGAACAGTGTAATATGTAATGTCCTTGTATCAGTTAAGTTGCTTGACACGCAGCCTTCAGAGTATTTGTTAAGAGTTGAAATAGACAATTAGTTAAGTGAGACCGGAATTTTTTTCCCTCTGGCTGATTACCGGGATGGCGCCCTTAACGTCAACTTCCATCACCGCCCACGGCTTGAGTTACCGGCACCGAGGACAACTTCAATCAACAATTGTCCATGTTGCAACAAACTCCTTAGAATGTCTCTCACTATATAAAATCTAACAACAATAGTGCAGTGCAGTAGATAACGTCTCTGAGGAACTCGTCGGACCAGCAAAATTTGTACATTATAACCGAGAACCCACAAATCGGCGACGACACAGTGTCAGCAATCAACAACAATTCTCAAACAATTCTCGTTGCCCTATAAATGTGTTGCACAATAAAATTGATATCACAAATATCTTAGATCCGACATCAGTGCTTGACGTTGCTAGGCAACGCACTGTCACAATGTCTTTATGTGGTGTCTCCCAACGGGCTCCTGCAAATTCCTTACTTTATTTGTCGACTTCATAACAATAATAGAAAGCAACAACTCCTCTCGATCTCCCTTCCCTGTATAATTTAGTTTTTGATCATACTTGAAAATGCAACCCTATGGTTACTTCTCCCGACTTGTCTTGATTTAATGGAGGGAGGTGTACTCTTTTGCCCTTCTGTCAGGAGGAAGGGAAAGGGTACGTGTGTATTCACGGTGTATGTTATACCATATACTCATTTAATAGTGGTTGAATACTGAATTATGGTGTATGATACACCAAAGAGAAACGTTGTTTACAATTAGCGAAACATTTTATCAAGAATCAAACGTTTATGATAACCTTTGAATGCAAGTTTACTATTCACCATCTAATTCGTTGGGTATAAATACACATCCCGTCGACTTACCCTGGTTTAATGGAGGACATGTCATGGTCGAACCTTCCTCAAATTAAAAACTTTTTCCGATTCGGACATTAATTTTTTTCGCGCGCGTATTTCGACGCTACATTAACCACGGCCGTGATTGATAACGCTATTCATTATCAAATTAATTTCCTAATGCCCCGGCACATCTTACATGCTGCTCTAATAACGCCCTGCTGTCAGATTGTTTTTCGGCTGCCTTTTACGTATTTATCACTGCGCCCCTGGCAGACGCAAGCATGTAAAGTGCGGAGTGGATGATTAATGGCGCGGCCCGCAATATTTAGAATGTTTATGTATTAAAGCGCATCGGAAAAAAGCGCCCCGAGCATGATATCCGAATAAGCACTTCGATGTCCGGGGCGAAGTAGACGGATAGGTGGAAGGACCGAGAGGTAGAGAGGCGAAGGACTATCAGGAAAAACTTATTCGCACAGTGTCGTATTAAAGTACGGGCGGGAAATGTTAGGGGATTTCGATGTTATGGTACTGGCAAAGAGTGGGCAAGGGGTGGGTTTGCGTTAGACGGTGTTAGGAGTGGATTGAGATATTAGTGCGGCCCTGGAGGGTCTCGAGTGCGAATTGGCCGAACAACACGTTTGTCATTAGTTTTCCGACAACCGGAATAACATTGAATAAATCTTGCGGCCGGAAAACATCGACTACGCGGAACGCATATCGGCCATTAGTTGCCTGCGACGCATCATTCAGGTCAACCGCACGCGGCGCGCCGTTGCCGCCGCCCGCCCGCTTCCATGCGATTTGCCACGTTTTATCTCTAATTCGAGAGACGCCCGCCGTCCCGACGTGCTTTATGACGAAACCGCAAAGCGCGCGCGTTTCGAAATAGACCGATGGCCGACTTCATTTCGACGCGTTTTTTTCGCCGCCACCGCCGCACGCGCAACTCTTGCCGGCGCGCGCGTCCATTGTCATCGCCGCCGCCGATCGATAGCGACATCAATTCGGCGCGTCTCTGGCGTTTGTTGCGTCTGCCGCCGCCGCGCGCCGTTTCTGTTTCGACTTTCGGGCGGCGCACGGAAATTCATATTCGCCGTGCTTTTTTCTTTGAATTTCGGCGCGGGCTCCGAGCGCTATAAATTCAAATGAGCAGCGCCGGAGAGCGCTCTGCTTTGTTTCGAGCGAGCGACGAGAAAAGGGAAACCGGAGTAAAATACGCACCGCGGGCCCTCCCTATATGGAAGAAGATGAGTTTGACGGCAGGAGTGCGCCCACCTCTATCCGCCTGCCGGGGCGCCGGGAAAACAGAAACCGCACGAGTAACGCTGTAATGAAGCTATACATTATCAAACGGCTTCCTGCGCCTTGCCGTCGCACTCCATCTTGACGAAAACATTTTCTTAATTCGCTGCCGCAACCTCGAGATCCACAAATTTGACGTGCGCCATCTGTCACTACCAGCGAACAGACAGAACAAAAAAGACGTTTTGTTCTAGGAACAGTTATTATATTGTATCAACATTGCTGCGAGCACCAGGAACCCTTTAATATGTCGGAACGGAAAACCTCTAACTTAAAATTTACAAAAATTAATTTTGGTGTATTGGTATTTTTGTGATTGACGTCGCTAGGCAACGCACATTTGTTAACAGATTTTACAATTCTCTTTTTGCGATATCACATGTGTTAAAATTACAAAAAACCCTTTAAAATGTCCTAAAAATGCTGCAACTTAACCCCTCAAATAAAATCTATTTTGATGCTTGTGTTTAACGTTGCTAGGCACCGCATTGTGACATTATCATTCATGCGACATCTGTCAACGTTTTCTACAATTCCCTTTTTATAGTATCACCCTTGTTAGGATTGCAAGAAACCTATAAAAATGTCCAAAAGACACTTCAAGCTAACCTCAAATTAAATCTATTTTGGTGCGTGTGTTTGACGTTGCTAGGCAACGCATTGTCACACTGTCATTCGTTCGACATTTGTCAACATTTTCTACAATTTCCATCTCACGGTATCACCCTTATTAGAATTGCGAGAAAGCCTTCAAAATGTCCTAAAAACACTTCAACCTAACCTCAAATTAAATCTGTTTTGGTGCGTGTGTTTGACGTTGCCAGGCAACGCATTGTGACACTATTATTCCTTCGACATCTGTCAACATTTTCTACAATTCCCATCTCATGGTATCAACCGTGTTAGAATTGCAAGAAACCCTCCAAAATGACCTAAAAACACTTCAACCTAACCTCAAATAAAATCTAGTTTGATGCTTGTGTTTGGCATTGCTAAGCAACGCATTGTGACACTGTCATTCATGTGACACCTGTCAACAAATTCTACAAATCCCTAGTTACGATTACCGTTGCTAGGATTACTAGAAACCCGTCAAAATGCAAAAAAAAATACTCCCACTTAACCTCAAATAAAATCTAGTTTGGTGCGTGTGTTTGACGTTGCTAGGCAACGCATTGTGACACTATTATTCAGGCGACATCTGTCAACAGATTCTGCAATTCCCTTTTGACGGCATCGCCCTTGTTAGAATTACCAGAAATCCTTTAAAAATACTCCTCCTAACCTCTTAACCTCAAATAATATCACTCAATGTAAAAGCCGGAGCAAATCATCCTGACAAGTTTTCTTCCGAAGAATGAAACGAACGGAATCATCTCCTCGACCTATCAATGCGCGCGGGGTTCGGGGTGCGTTATTTCGTTGCTTGGAAAATGCGCCGTCGGTTTTCCGCGAGCGGTCGGCGGCGGCTGCCAAGTGTACACAATGGCGCGTCCCGACGGAAAGCGCCTCTGCAACCAATTGCTTTTATTCCGACGGCGGCGCCCGCTCCGCAAGGTAGACGGGCGCGTCAATTTAACCAAATCGCGAGCGCACCGACGTGACGCGCGCGCGAGACCGCAGCCGCCAGCCGCCCCTCGCCGCCTTTCGGCTTTCTTTGCCGCGCGCCCTCGAATTATATATGCCATACGCTCCGTCAAAAGAACGAAATGCGCGCAAATCTATATTTTGACAAGCAATTCAATACGTCGCTTATCTCGCGCAGGCAAACGCGCACACAGTGCGCTACATAACCTGAGGAACCGGTCGAACCTAACCTCGAACGTGTCGAAAAATAAACCGACCTTAATCTCGGCGTTTTTTCGTCGTTCTTCGGCGGGCCAGCGGGAATTGCGCCGAGCGCGCGAAGAAAAGGCGGCGGCGCGCAAAGGTCTCGAAGTTGAGAGAGGTTAGATTCGACTCGGTCGGATTTCGCTCCGCGAGCTTTCTGATTACGCTTTGCGGTGTCTCTCTCGCGGCTCTCGTAACTCAATCTTGGCGCGTATAAATTAGATTAAATATTAAATTTCCGCGCGCGCGCCGCCTCAAGTTTGACGCTCAAAGGCGCGGACTCGCCTGATAAAAGGATCTCTCGGTGGAAATTGCTTCGGTCGGGACGGCTCGTTGAGCACTCCGGACAATGCCCACGCGCCGCCGCCGTCGTCGGCGGTCTTCGCGATCCTCCCGTATGCGATGGCCGTCACGGGCCGACGCACAGGTAACGCGCATTTGTATACGTTGCCGTTGCTTCCAGCTTCCATTAGATGCAGGATCCCGCCGGCAGCCGAGGAAATGATGGAAACGTTGACTTCGTTCAAACTTTCCGCGAGCACGCCGAGCGTAATCTATCTTCTTCTCGAGCGTGAGTGGCGCAGCATATGAGTGAGAATTTGACAGACGCGCGGCCAAATTGTAATATAGTCAAAATTTTGCCGGGACCATCATCGGGTAAACTCGCAAATTTCGTATGCTCTTCCACATTTGTCATTCAAATCTAACCGTGACAATCTTACTTACGTCGTTTACTTACTACAACTTAACCTAAAATAACCTCACTGTTTGTCTAAATTAACCTAACTTGTGTAAGTTTATGCATCATAATATGAAAATACGTTGCCTAGCAACGTGAAGCACGTGGTAACATTTGGCAACAGTTCGGCGTTGCGAGGCAACGAATTGTCGCAATGTGAATAATTTTAAATGTGTCAACATTTGTGACTCCTTCTAATTGTTTATACTTTATAATACCTGACGTCACTAGGCAATGATTTTAACAATGTCAATTATGGGAAATCATTTAAGCAGAATCCTTATAATTCGTTTTATTGGGATGAGTAATAAGTAATGAGCGGTTAAACGAAACACCTCTCTCGCAACGGTTTGCATAAAATTTGAACTAGTGTACTATATCATTCGTTGATTTTCTCCTCTACAACCCTGTCGTCTGCAACAATGAAAAGGACCTCCAAAATTGACTGCTCGATTTCTTCAAATCTAGGCCAGGCGATTTCTGGCAAAAGGACATCGAGAAACTGATCGAACGGTGACAGGAGATCGTTAGCAATAGCGTAGAATACACAATTGATTAAATTGTTATTATATTTGATGAGGAATGGCCAAATTTTTAATAAATAAGAAACGCTCATTATTTATTACTCAATACAATACACAATCTACTCCAATAAATTTTCTCAGCCATTTTTTTGCAAAAAAACGAAAAATGTGAACAATAAAACGTTCATTACTTATCACACAATCCAATACTTACTTTTTACACTTTACTAACCCAACTTAACCTAATCTAACCTCACTCTTCACCTACCCAACCTAACCTAATGTTGTTAAAGTGTAAGCGTAAGTGTAAGTGCGTTGCCTAGCAACGTAAAGCACGTGGTAACAATTAAAGTAATTGTTGCTACATGTGAAATATATTTCCTGCTTGCACATCAACATTGACATAAAGATTTACATCTAGTAATAGTTCAACGTTGCTAGGCAACGCATTTTTACAATGCCAGTTATGTGACACCTGTCAACAGAATCCTAATAACTGTTTTAACTTTGAGAACGAGTGTGGACGACGCCGAATCTTGAAACAACTGTACTCGATGTATTCCGCGATGCGGCGGGCACATTGTCGTTCTGTCTTTAGAGAATTTCGTAATTCGCATTGACCAAGTGTTCTATACCATTCGAAAACACATTTTCTCCTCTACAACTCGGTCGTCTTCATTTGTTATCATTCCTACCCGCCAACAATGAAAGGACCCTCCAAAGTTAGCTCCTCAACTTCTTCCAATCTAGGCCAGGCGATTTCTAGCAAAGGGGCATCGACAAACTGGTCGAACGGTGGTAAATTGTTATTATATTTTATGAGAAACAGTCGAATTTTTAATAAAGAAATAAACGCTCTTTACTTATTACTCAACCCAATGCTTACATTTAACCTCACTCTTCACCTAGCTTAACCTAACTTAACGTTTGCGAATAAGGATGTTAAGAAACTATGAGGCGTAATTGATATTGTGTGAATGCATTGCCCAATAACGTAAAACACGTGGTAACCATGAAAGTAATTGTTGCTACATTGACTTAGTCTGGCAACAGTCCTCGTTGCTAGACAACGCATTATCCCAATGTCGATAATTTTAGATCTGTCAGCAATATCCTAATCACTCCTTTTACTTTAAGTACGAATCTGGACGATGGTGAATCTTGAAAAAACTGTACTCGATCTATAGAACTAAATTCGTTCGAGTTCCTAAACAGCAGTTCCGTAGTTTACACGACCCTAACAAATAAAACCAGTCCGCCCTGCCCGCAGCAGTTGTCAGTTTTTGTCTTTCGACAAAACGCCTGCTCCGAATAGGTGAATACGGCCGAAGCGAGTAATATATCCCAAAAACGAAATTGGAAATTGTTAAAGGGCGTAAATTGTCCGTATCAAGGCGCCTAACTACCCGCCGCGCCTCGCGCAATCCACGGCCCGCCGACCCGGCCGTGTAATTTCCATTGTGCGGCGATTGCAGGCCCCGCCGTTCCGAAGTCGTTGCCGAAAACGTAATGAAGCCACACAATATCTGTTTGTTTTGTTTTCGAGACGAGATGATCTCTCATTACGACCTCGTCCGGGCGACCCGGAGCCACCCCGCGAGTAGTTTCGAGCATAAGTGGGCGATTATCCCGCCGAGGCATTCCGAGTCGGAAGTCGTCGGCGGCGGGCGGCGCCCGCTCGAAGTTTGTCGCATCTGGCGTAAACGTCGATGCGAATTATGAAATTCTCGAAAGGCCGAACGACAAAGCGCCCGCCGCGTCGTGGAACTGTTGTTCTATGGAAATGGGTAGTGGGCAGCGCGCGCGCGGGGGGCGGCGGCGGCGGAAGAGCGTTCGAGGACGCGAAGGGAAGGTTACGACGCGCGCGGGTTACGAGGACCATTGTTACCGCTGCGCCCCGGTGTCTGTATTCTATGGTGCTCCTGGACCGTGAATTATTGCACTAAATTTCCGCGTTTCTCGAGCGCTATCTCGCTTTTCCTCCCCTGCGCCCCAACCCCCTCACGCTTCGACTCCGCCTTTTGCGAAATCAAATTAATTCATGTTAACTTCCCGACCTATTTTTCTACCGCTCAACGTGCAGATAACGACCCCACTTTTCCCAGATAATATAAGAAACATTCGACGTGTTTTTTAAAGCGCTGCGGACCGTTGTTTCTGACGTTTCGCGTTGCCGCACCGAAGAAGTAAATGCGCCTAAAAAGGTAGACGATTTTCATTGACTGATGGTCGTAATCGATTCGCCAATACGCGCCGAACGCAAAGTTATTAACTTTTTCGGCGCGCGCGACTCGCTCCGACGAAAATCCGGGTCACGCGCGCATTGAGACCGGCTCGGGCATTAAGCGCACACGTTTCCACATTTCTTCGTTTCTATAAACATTTCGATGCGCGCCGCGCGCTCACGGCGGGATGTAAAAAGGAGAGCGAAACTAGCGCGGTCCCGACACTCTAAACCGATAAGTTAAATGAATAGGAGCGCGGCTAATTGAAAGGCTTCCCTCGTCAAAGAAATAAAACCGACGGAGTTTTCGTAATTAGAGCATTGGCAAAGTTACTTTGATATTATTCCCGCACTAGCGTTTCATTTCGGCGGCGGCGGCGGCGGCGGCGGAGGGGAAGGGCGAGAGGCGAGGCGAACGCGCCGAGCAAAAATGCGCGTCGTCCTCGTCGCTCGTTATCCGCCTGCTCCTTATTGTTCGGATGTTCCTCGTGTACTTTGGACTTTGTTATACGGAGCGCGCGGCGACGGGAGGGGGCGGCGCGCCGGCCGAGGAGCGAGCGCTTCATTTCGTTCGTTCGCCTCGACCATCGAAGACACGCTTCTGACCGGAATTCAATAAGACAACTAAAGGTTTATTCCTAATCCCATCCGCTCCTTTATGTGCGCTCGTTCCTGCAATTCGCGTCTACGGGCGGCGGCGGCGCGCACGATTCAGTGCGCTCGTTTCGAGCCCCTCGAACGCCCCCCGACCGCGCCGCGCGTGTTATTCCTTCCCGATCGCCGCGCGCCCGCCGCCTTTCCGCTTTGGCGCGAAAGGTGCGCGCGCTCGCCGGCTTCGCCGACTTCTCGGCGCGCGGCGATGCGGACGACGGAACGGCTTTCCTCGTATTTTTCTACGCGCCTAATGCATGCGTGTTTATGTAGTGGTGCTCGTTCGACTCCACGGCTTGTTCTTATTCCGGCAATTCCGGCGAAGCCCGTCCGAGCCGCCGGTTTTATTTCCGAAGTTACCGATCGCGCCGCGAAAATCCCTCAGTGTCGCTCGGCCTGAGCGCCGCGCGGAAGTGCGCGAAATATTTTTTGATCGCGCGCTTTTTGCGGAGCCGTAAAGCAGGTGTTTGCCTCGATTCCGAGTATCAATAACGCAAGGAGAACTTTGACGACGACCTCGCTCCCACCCCATGTTGCCATCCGCACGGAAACAGACGTATCTAGCTGTTCCCTCGTTGTTTATATAGTTCGGGAACAAACAAATCGCAATCAATATTCTATAAGTGCGAGCAGGCAGCAAATAAAGAATCATGTTCCATGACAATTTAACAAATAACAACTTTGACTAATAAACAAAAACAAATGCCATATACTAATGTCTCTATTTTCTTAGAATGAATATTTATCGCATATCATTAATAGATTATTATAATTATATTTACTTTAATTGTAAATATTTAATTGAAAAGTGCAAATACTTTTGTTCGATTGCTTTTTTGGGTCGGTTTGCTGGTATTTTTAAAAGCCAAAAAGCATAAATAATACAGTCAAACATAAAAACCGTACAGTGTCGTTATTATTGTTTTGGCAAATTTAACACAACTTTGTTGATTTGTTCAAAAACATGCTAAAACGCAATATTTATTTTATTTTATTCCCATTTTTGCATTCTGCATCAAAACAGTAACTTACTTGTTTGAAATTTCAATAATCGAACCACCTATACATATTTTACAAATAAATAATAATTAACACGAGTAGTTCTAATAATTTAAAACCAAATATTGTCTATTGCAATATTAAATTTGGATTATTTTCAAAATAACAGTACCTATAGCGCCATCTAGCGGCAATGTCTTAAACGTCGATTAATATCTCTTAATAAATTTTGTACGATATGATATTTAAAAACACACACAGATATTTTAAAAACAAATTATAAAGAATATAAACAATTCTAATAACGTAAAATATACTAAATCGCAGCCAGAAAATTATGTTTTGATTAATTTTGAAATTTCAGTACTCCTAGCGCCATCTAGCGGTAAGATGTCTAACGAGCAGTAAATATTTTCGTTCGAAATTATAACAGTCATCAACAAACGTCACGAAATTAATTTACAGCGCAATAAACACCAACAAAAACAACGCCGTTAATGGAAAAAAGAGCCGATTAAAGTCTGTGCGGTGTCGTCAGACGCGCGGCGCGCTCGCGAATCGACGACAACTGGCAACGCCTCGGCGATCTCGCGCCGCGCGCCGTCAGCGCGACAGTCCGAGAAGCAACATGGCCGAGCTAAGACAACGTAAACACTTGCCTCCTATTAATACCTCGACGGTGGAAGGTATGTTTAATTAATCGCGCGACGCTTGCGCGCAATCAGGGCCCAGCGCGGTCGCCTAGACGCGCGACGCATAAATAGGCCGTGACGCGCTCGCCGAGACCGCCCCGACGTGCGTCCAGGCGCAAAGTGTCAAATCATTCAAAATTACGTCTTACTTGGGGCTGGCCGAGACTCCAATTGCGCCGAGTTACGTGAGTCCCTCTGCGTGCACGCGAGGAGCAACAAGTAAGCCGTCGAAGGCGTCGTCGGCGCCGGGAGGCGAGCGGCGCCGCGGTGGTGCGCGCGTGTCACGTCGACGCGAATAGCTCGCGCTCGCACCTCTCGATTGCGCCCGCTCATTAGGCCGTCCATATGTTAATTAGGACCTTGGCCGCGTGCTCGCGATCGCGCATTAAGTCGCCGCGTTTACCATTGCAGACCTCATGGAGACCAGCATCACGGGCACGATGAACAACAACAAGCCGCACGCAATACAAATCGTCATCGCCAACGACGATCACACATTCTCCCTCGACGAGGAGGCCCTCAATCAGGTCCTGCTGAGAGACGACATCAGGGATCGCACGGTCGTGGTGGTCTCAGTAGCCGGAGCGTTTAGAAAGGGAAAATCCTTCTTGTTAGACTTCTTTCTGCGATATATGAATGTCAAAGTAAGTTTAAGCAAGAAATATTCCTGAAATATGTTATTAAATAATGATTATATTTATAGTATGTGAACAATGAGAACGGTATGGACTGGTTGGGACCGCAGGACGTCCCGCTGGAAGGATTTTCTTGGCGCGGCGGGTCGGAAAGAGAAACCACCGGAATCCAAATGTGGTCCGAAGTGTTTTTGACTGAACTGAAGACAGGAGAGAAGGTATTTTCATCTGTCTCTATTGTGTCCTAAGAATAGATGGTCTACTTTTAATTTGAGAGCTTTAATTGAAGAATCTCACGCGTTATTTACCACCTAGTTGTTTAAAAATAGAAAATGGTTTTGGTTGGTAATTTTAACGTTTTACTGATTAATCTATTCAGGTTGCAGTTGTGCTGCTCGACACTCAAGGTACCTTCGATAGCGAGTCGACGGTGAAAGATTGCGCGACGGTTTTCGCTCTCAGCACGATGATCAGTTCAGTACAAATCTACAACCTGTCACAGAACATTCAAGAGGACGACTTGCAGCATTTACAGGTTGGCTTTTCGTGATTTATTAGGATGGAGAACGCTAACGCGTTGATTTACAGCTGTTCACCGAGTACGGCAGGCTGGCGTTAGCGGATTCTGGCAAGACGCCATTCCAAAGGTTGCAATTTTTGGTGAGAGATTGGAGTTACCCTTACGAAGCGGACTACGGCGCGTCCGGCGGCAAGAAAATCCTGGACAAGCGCCTGCAGGTCACCGACAAGCAGCATCCCGAACTGCAATCGCTGCGGAATCACATTCGCTCGTGCTTTTCGGAGATCGCGTGCTTCCTGTTGCCGCATCCCGGCTTGGAAGTCGCGACGAGCCCGTCGTTCGATGGACGCCTGAAAGGTAACTTCGTCCGCCTCGAAAACGTGATTAGATAACGGTTTCGTTCTTTCTCCGCCGCAGACATCTCGGACTCGTTCAAGAAACAGTTGCAAGTCCTCATACCAATGATCCTCGCCCCCGAGAACCTAGTCCAGAAGCAGATCAACGGGCAGAAGGTGAAGGCGCGCGATCTGGTGCAATACTTCAAGTCGTACATTCAGATCTACAGCGGCAACGAGCTGCCGGAGCCGAAGTCGATGCTTGTGGTACGCATGATCGGTCGTCGCGTGGCGCTCGTCGTTCTGCTATGCGCTGTTTCAGGCCACCGCCGAAGCCAACAACCTCTCGGCCGTCGCCGACGCGAAGGACGTCTACATCACGATGATGGAGGACGTCTGCGGCGGCACCAAGCCGTACATGAACACTGCCACCATCGAGGCGGAACACAGGCGCGTCAAGGACAAGGCGTTGAATCAGTTCGCCAGCAAGCGGAAAATGGGCGGCGACGAGTTTAGCGAGAAGTATCGGGAACAACTTGAACTAGTTCGTATTTCTATAAATTATGCCGATTTAATCTTTCTTATGTGGTAATTAACAATTCGCCGTGCAGGATTTAGAAGAAACGTTCAGCCAGTTCAGATCGCACAATGAGAGCAAGAATATCTTCAAAGCGGCGCGCACGCCCGCCGTTTTCTTTGCCATCGCCGTGATCTGTTACTTCGCGTCGGCGGTGTGCGGACTCTTTGGAATCTATACGATCGCGAATCTGTTCAACATGGGAATGGGCGTTGCGTTCCTCACGCTCAGTTTGTGGGCGTACATAAGGTAATGGCTATTACGAAATGCATGCTAGGATGATTCAAAGTGATGAAATATTTATTATGCTTTTAGTAACAGCCTTAGTACTGTTGTTTCGGCATAAAAAGGCTCAAGTAAAAAGTTTAAGCTTAAAATTTTAATATTCTGTAGAAGTGCTTTGAAACAAGTCATAAACTGAACCGTTTCTAATGTTGGTTCACTTCGACCAACAGAAAATTTAAAATTCAAAGTGAAATTAATTAATATGCATTGTAGTGGTATTAATTTACGCATTACGATGTTTATTTAAAATTTAATAACCGTTTGTAATGTGGCAAAAATGTACCTATGGAAATAATCCTCCGAAAATGTGATTGGAGATTTGTCTTATTTATCTTGCTAAATGTTTGTCTATTTTTGCAGATATAGCGGAGAAATGCGAGAGCTCGGCGTGCAAATCGACGAAATGGCGAATTTGATATGGGAAAACGTAAGCTTCTTCATGTTACTCATAACCGCGGCCGGCATTTTACACGTCACCATCGAATATGTTCACACGTCATGATGAAAATGCATACATGTGTTTTATTTATTTCTAATCGTATTCGATTAAATCGTCTGTGTCCATGATTCGGGTTTATCGTTTAATGTCGCAATGAACTTGTACTAATGCGTTGCATTCTTCGTCCAGCATGCTTACTTTAAAAAGCGAAAAGCAAGGAAGCGTACGTATAATAACATAACTAATTACGAATCATTTCGCAAATGGGATGGCAAAGTACTCAGCTAATCGCGACGATTATTTACGAGTTCGATGATAGCGTTGTTGTTGTTCTGTTGTAGAGAGTAAGTGTGTGTTTCTTGCGAGCTAGTCACGAAGTGAAATACGAGTAGTCGTAAGTAACAAGCGTGCGTCGCTGCTGCTCCGCATTCGAGCCTCGCTGTGAAATAACACGTAATTAGCTGAATACTTTTTACACTCACTAACCGGCGTGGTGGTACTAACCGACGTTGCTGTTTTCTAGGAGCAAAATTCTCTAACGTTGGGACTGACGTTGAAATTTCTGTTTTAGTTAATGAAGCCCGTATATCAAAATTTCGTAGAGACAAGTATGCAGCAGATGGCTGCGCAAGCAGCTGAGATGGCGGTGAACAACGCGACGCAGAGCGCGACGAAAAGTCCCGGCATGAGCAGAAACGGGAAAAGCCATCAGTCGTGATCGCAAAGGATCTCTAGCCGCACACCCCCTCTCTCTACTCTCTTTCTGCGAACACCGCCTGTTTCTTGTCCACGTTATTCACGAGACAAATCTTCAGACGACAGTACAATGCATGAACAGAACAATTGCTAACACTAAACTAACTTAAACTAGCTGTAAGACGCGCGCGGAGCAGACGAAACTTGCGATTAGTTAACGACCCGGGATGAGAACAAATTACTTAAAAAATACCAACGTAACGAATTGACACACGCGAGGAATTTTTGAAATCACGCTCATCTAATTTTACGTGTTCTTGTCATACTTTTGCTACTCACCTCGGAGGTGTCGGATTCTTACACTTAGAGTAATTCATTATCGGTACGCGAATTTTTACGATTTACCGTTTTACGGTGATTATTGGGTTTTGGATTGTTATTTTCTAAGGCAGTGAAGCGACACTTCTCGTTTGCGTGTCTCAGTTGTACAAATGCGCGGATTAATTGTGAAAGGGAAATAGGACCACCCAAAAGCAATACGAGCGAGCGGAGCCAATGCGCGGATATCAAAAAGAGAGAGCCGACTCGCGTCGAACGGCAGCCCCACGGTTCGGAATGGAATAGTTATATTTTACG
Source organism: Ecitodaemon sp. MM-2014 (assembly GCA_030557295.1). Lineage (NCBI taxonomy): Eukaryota > Metazoa > Arthropoda > Insecta > Coleoptera > Staphylinidae > Ecitodaemon > Ecitodaemon sp. MM-2014. The sequence continues at coordinate 20,351 of JARRAA010005545.1, forward strand.
TATGTTAATGTTTTAAATTTAGTTTAATTCGTGCACACGTTGCAGTTGCCATGAAACTAACACGATTTGTACCCTTGCTCTGTGCTCCTGTTTTTCGCATAAGTTACGTTGTCACTTCGTCCTTGGAACTTGTTTAACTGTTGAAAATAATATCATTCCGTTGTTGACTTCTTTTACGTGTAGTTTATTTGCTGATTTACGACTAATGCGACGCGCGGACTAACGATCGGTAGCGGGCGAAATTGTGATTTCGATGGGATGACTAAAATATTTATGATTTGTTAATTTAATGTTTCTTTTTGAGTATGTCTAGATTATCGTTTTTGCATTTAAGTTTGGATAACATGTTAAAACTATTGGTGAATTGTGTACGATTAATTCGGATTGTTGGCGAGGTTGTTGCGAAAGCGAGGCGCATCAAATTGTATTTTTGAAATTCGTATGTTGATCGTTTCCTTTCGTCGATTTCGATGTTATCGTGTAATAGACGTGGAAGGCGCGGATTAATGGCCAAATCTTAAGGACTATTCAAATGTAATAAAGTTTTATTTCAACTGTGAGAATTGTTAATGAAGATGATAGCTTTTTCGTGTAAATAAATAAACGATATTTTTAAAGCCGTTTGTTGTTCATTTGTCCTCATTTTATATAGACGACGAACGACATGGACACGGCAAAAGGTAGGTATTAAATGATGAATACTTAAGTAATTTTGCAGCAGATTATATTGTAACTTGATTATCCAACATTGAATTACTTTCGACTTGATAAATTTTAGGAAATCCCAAAAACCTTAGATGATGCTCAGTCCCGAAAGGTTAGTGTAGACTATGAAGATTGAACCAGATAGATTTTAGGAAGATCGATGAGTCTGCATAATAATGAGGTTGTAATAGAACAAATTAATTCTTCGATCACCATCTATTTGAAGGCACGGTTTTTATATTTAATAAATAATTAAACAATACGACTTGCTTGAAAATTGAATTCTGATTACAAACAAATATAATTTGAGGCAGATGGGTTGAAACTTTTTTAATTGGACTCTAAAATGTCTATATTGTTTTATATTTCGAAAAGTTACAGTGCGATCTGCGCCAAATTATATTTGTTTGTAGTTCCCAGTGGATATGACTATTTAATTGTAACTTGAGCGTCTTTTGTTCATATGAATTGTGTAAATTGGGTGCCTTGTTACCGTATTTCGCAAACAAGCCATGACACGTACACCTGAAATTTGCGGTCGACGCCTTGGCCCGAAACGTCGACTTATAGTCCCCGAAACATGGCGTTTTATGTTTTAAGGAAACGACAAAAATTGCATATTTATCTACGCTTTTCACCGAGGTCAAAAACAACGGGAGAGTCCAACGTTCGGAAATAGTTTACAAAGTTCAAAAATGGCCAAGTAGTCCTTGACATTAATTTCTTAAGACGACTGCCAAACAAACCGTCTCAAATTGGCAAAACAAATGTTATTATCAAAAACACCCATTATATTTGCAGAAATAGTTGGCACCTTGACTTAACGCAACGAACGAATGATAATCACCTGATGAGAACGTTCTGGAACGCAGTAATATCACAACCCATTCTTTAATTTAGCCAAAATCGTGGTTTTTCTACAAATTATCATTAATAACTTGTAATATTTAAAATGTATGTATAAAGAATAATTGTGGACTCGAATTCCATGCAGAATATTCAAAATCCACTTGTGAATGCTCCAACAACGTTAAAACTCGTAAAATCTGGTCTTCTCGTCCTCAAATGAGGACAGGTGTAAAGAACGGGTTAATTGAAGCAACTAATCTGAAACTGGGAATTTCAAAGGAATGTTTTCAGAAGACAAATCTCAATTACGACTTGGTGACATTTATTATTTGGTTACGACACTCAAAACGTACCATCAAGAGCTTAAAATCCGCTACAGTGCACCCGCTACGCGACGAATAAAAAATAGAGATTCTCTAAAAGTGCGAATGATTGCATTTATTTATCAAACCATGTTGGCGTAATCTTGCTATCGTTTTAAGAAAAGTATAAAAATCAAAGAATTACACCCTTGCTAAAGTAAAATTACAAAAATCATATAGCGAATGGTATAGTGATCTGTAAATTTCCCGGGTAATTTTGGTTTGCTCATCGAGTGTCGCTGTTTACTGGCCTCCGCGAAGGCGCAATACCAAATGAAGGGTGGATTCCTTTTGAATGTTGTAGTCGGAGAGCGTGCGACCGTCTTCCAGCTGCTTGCCGGCGAAGATCAGACGTTGCTGGTCGGGGGGAATGCCTTCCTTGTCCTGGATCTTGGCCTTAACGTTTTCGATGGTGTCGGAGGGCTCCACTTCCAAGGTGATCGTCTTTCCCGTGAGGGTCTTGACGAAGATTTGCATTCCGCCGCGCAGGCGGAGGACCAGATGGAGGGTGGACTCCTTCTGGATGTTGTAGTCGGAGAGCGTGCGGCCGTCCTCCAGCTGTTTGCCGGCGAAGATCAAGCGCTGCTGGTCTGGCGGGATGCCCTCTTTGTCCTGAATTTTGGCCTTGACGTTCTCGATCGTGTCGGAAGGCTCGACCTCCAGGGTGATGGTCTTGCCGGTGAGGGTCTTCACGAAGATCTGCATACCACCGCGAAGGCGGAGGACCAAGTGAAGGGTCGACTCTTTCTGGATGTTGTAATCGGAAAGGGTGCGGCCGTCCTCCAGCTGCTTGCCGGCGAAGATCAAACGCTGCTGGTCTGGGGGAATGCCTTCCTTGTCCTGAATCTTAGCCTTAACGTTCTCGATAGTGTCGGACGGCTCGACCTCCAAGGTGATGGTCTTGCCGGTAAGAGTCTTGACGAAGATCTGCATACCGCCGCGAAGACGCAGCACCAGATGGAGAGTAGACTCCTTCTGGATATTGTAGTCGGACAGGGTGCGTCCGTCCTCCAACTGCTTACCGGCAAAGATCAATCTCTGCTGATCTGGCGGGATGCCTTCCTTGTCCTGGATCTTGGCCTTCACGTTCTCGATCGTGTCAGAAGGTTCGACCTCCAGGGTGATGGTCTTGCCAGTCAAAGTCTTAACGAAAATCTGCATACCACCGCGCAGACGAAGGACAAGGTGGAGGGTGGACTCCTTCTGGATGTTGTAATCCGACAGTGTGCGTCCATCTTCCAGCTGCTTGCCGGCGAAGATCAAGCGCTGCTGGTCTGGGGGGATACCTTCTTTGTCCTGGATCTTGGCCTTAACGTTTTCAATGGTATCGGAAGGTTCGACCTCGAGGGTGATGGTCTTGCCAGTCAAAGTCTTCACGAAGATCTGCATACCGCCACGGAGACGAAGGACCAAGTGAAGGGTAGATTCTTTCTGGATGTTGTAATCGGAGAGGGTGCGGCCGTCCTCCAACTGCTTGCCGGCAAAGATCAACCTCTGCTGATCTGGAGGGATGCCCTCCTTGTCCTGAATCTTGGCCTTGACGTTCTCGATGGTATCGGAAGGCTCGACCTCCAAGGTGATGGTCTTACCAGTCAAAGTCTTGACGAAGATCTGCATGCCACCACGGAGACGCAGAACCAAGTGGAGAGTGGACTCCTTTTGGATATTGTAGTCGGACAGGGTGCGCCCATCTTCCAACTGCTTACCGGCGAAGATCAATCTCTGCTGGTCTGGCGGGATGCCCTCCTTGTCCTGAATCTTGGCCTTGACGTTCTCGATCGTGTCAGAAGGCTCGACCTCCAAGGTGATGGTCTTACCAGTCAAAGTCTTGACGAAGATCTGCATGCCACCACGGAGACGCAACACCAGATGGAGCGTGGACTCCTTCTGGATGTTGTAATCCGACAGCGTGCGTCCGTCCTCCAACTGCTTGCCAGCGAAGATCAATCGCTGCTGGTCCGGCGGGATGCCTTCCTTGTCCTGGATCTTGGCCTTCACGTTCTCGATGGTGTCGGAAGGCTCGACCTCCAGGGTGATGGTCTTGCCCGTGAGGGTCTTGACGAAGATCTGCATGCCACCACGCAAACGAAGAACAAGGTGAAGGGTGGACTCCTTCTGGATGTTGTAGTCGGACAAGGTGCGTCCGTCCTCGAGCTGCTTGCCGGCGAAGATCAACCGCTGCTGGTCTGGTGGGATGCCTTCCTTATCCTGGATCTTGGCCTTCACGTTCTCGATGGTGTCGGAAGGCTCGACCTCTAAAGTGATGGTCTTGCCCGTGAGGGTCTTGACGAAGATCTGCATACCGCCACGCAGACGCAGAACCAAATGGAGGGTGGACTCCTTCTGAATGTTGTAGTCGGACAAGGTGCGTCCGTCCTCCAGCTGCTTGCCGGCGAAGATGAGACGCTGCTGATCTGGGGGAATGCCCTCTTTGTCCTGGATCTTGGCCTTGACGTTCTCGATCGTGTCGGAGGGCTCCACTTCCAAGGTGATCGTCTTTCCCGTCAGCGTTTTGACGAAGATCTGCATGCCACCGCGAAGGCGGAGCACCAAGTGCAGGGTGGACTCCTTCTGGATGTTGTAGTCGGAGAGAGTGCGTCCGTCCTCGAGCTGCTTGCCGGCGAAGATCAAGCGCTGCTGGTCGGGTGGAATGCCCTCCTTGTCCTGAATCTTGGCCTTGACGTTCTCAATGGTGTCAGAGGGCTCCACCTCGAGGGTGATTGTCTTGCCCGTCAAGGTCTTCACGAAGATCTGCATGCCGCCGCGCAAGCGCAGCACCAAGTGCAGCGTGGACTCTTTCTGGATGTTGTAGTCCGACAGGGTGCGTCCGTCCTCGAGCTGCTTGCCGGCGAAGATCAAGCGCTGCTGGTCCGGGGGAATGCCTTCCTTGTCCTGGATCTTGGCCTTAACGTTCTCGATCGTGTCGGAGGGCTCGACCTCGAGGGTGATCGTTTTGCCAGTCAACGTCTTCACGAAGATCTGCATTCTGGAACAACAACGGACGCGTAAGCATTTGACTCACAGCTGCACGTCGGCCATTTTGTTTCGCGGCGGAACAAAGGAATTGCATCACCCGATCGCGAGCGTCCGAAAATTCCGCTTACCTAACGACTCGAATCGTGCGAGCTACTGAGCACTGACAAGATTTAAAGAAAATTTGGAAAAAATTCGATGAATGCCAACACGAACGTATCCCCGGTGACGAAAACAAAATGACGACACAAATGAACGCGCGACGAAATCGCGCTAGGCCGGTCGCCGTTGACGCAGGCCGCGAAAACGGAACGTGCCAAAAAAAATCCAACTAGACACTTACCTGGTGTCGAAATCGATTCACTTATCTCACAAATTATTCACTATGTCGTCGCACGCAAAAAGTCGCCGCTGTTCAGTCACCGATCAGCTCGCAGTTTCTCAAACCTATGAAGCGAATGCAAAACGTCAGTGCTTTTTATACCAGGACGCGCTCCCCCACCAATTTAATCTCGACACCCAGCCATGAACCCACTGCAAATTCTCAAAATATGAAAACAACGTTAATTTTAATGCAATTTTCGGTAGTGCGATGTAGCTTATTCGTTCGAAATTGTTTCTCCGCTTTCGTTTTCAACATTTGTCTGGGAAAAACGGCGAATTTATAGAAATTATAAAGTGTAGTTACTAGGAAATGGTTGGCAGCAGTGGGTATCACCGACAGAAGTTACTAGAACGTTCCAGTGAAACAAACACACAAGTCATGGCTAATCGATACCGCTACCAGCTGACGATCAAAACACAATGTCAGATGTTTCGTTATATGCCGTAGGCCTCTTGATTTTCAGCTGTTGTTCAATATCGAAGCAATCCGTGCTTGTTTTGAACTTCTACTCGCATTTATCTAGGTGGAAGTGCATTTCGTTTTGCAAGACTGCAGTAGAATTGCGCTAGTCATTTTTGCGCAATTTTATGTAAACGCTTTCTAGAATCTATTAGAGACCCGATAGATAATTATCACGCGCAGTTGATACATTAATTGCACGCCACTTGAATTCATTTTAATTCATAAATATCGCGATGCAGTCGCTGGCACAAACAATGTTATCTCAATAACACGACCAGATAACAATGAGGACGGGGCGCCGCCTTCTCCTGGCCGTAAATTTGGCTGATTCGTTCGGATTCGAGCGAAATTCAGTCGAGTCTGGAGCGTTTTTGTTGTGTATTTCGGTTTATCGCACGCGACGAGGCAAAATACGCCTGAAAACGCTGAGGCCGCCTCACGCATCGCCAAAATCGAGCAGTCAATCGCATGCAGGCGAACGTTTCACGATGCCTTTCATGTTGGTTTCTCTGACCCGCGCGCTATTTATAACGATTTTCCTGGGAAACAAGGGGTAGACGCTTCTCGAGCGCGCCGAGTTTCTCTAGGGAAACACAAAAACATGTTTGCGTAGATTTACACGCCTCTGGTGGTCACATGATATAAGAAAATGCGTGCAAAATCGAACACCAAACAATGTCTGGACAAACGAAGGTGAACTTCGTTTTAAATGCACGCAATTTCATCAACATTCTACTTTATCTAGTAATATTGTTGTTATGGTAATGTCTATGAACCAGACGCTACGGCTATAACGTATGAAGTCCACGAGGTTCACGAAATGGAACAAAGGTGGATTGGGCGGATCGATAACGACGCGACAACCAAGCAAAACAAAAGGAACATAACATCGTAACAGCAAAATAACACAACAAGATATCATTAAACCAACGCATACAAAGATTAATTTATTTCTTTACTTATTCCAATCGTTTTCTTTTATAACGAAATTGGGTGCTTAGTTTTTGCACTTTATACCTGTACAATACATGATATGTTGCATCAATTGGCAAGAAAACAACGTTTTGTATAATATACTCTTCGAATAGCTTAAAATAACAAGTGATTGCACTATCATGCAGTAATTTTTTACAATTCTATAAATAACTATAAATAACACATAGTTAATATGTCGCTGCGCATCGAAACATGTTCATTGTTACAATGACTGTGAACACAGTCCACAAATATTTTGATGAGAAACAAGCAAATTGCAAATAATTTCTCTACATGAGAATGAGTGAAGCCTGCCATTCGGAGATAATCCAATGGGAACTTAATTGGCTCGTAGTTTTTATTGTTTATACCTGCGCAATACTTGACACTGCATCGATTGGCAAGAACGCAACATTTCGAATAAACTACATTTGGTGTGGCCTAAAATAACAAGTGATTGCACTATCATACAACAACTGTATATCATTATCAAGCTATAAATAACTCCAACCCTCTAACAATATCTGTGCATACTGTTCAAAAATATTTTGATTCATGTCTAATCAATACTTTGAAGAATTACAAATGTTCTAGCAACAGAATGAGTTTATAATCCAACAGATATTAACCCATTTTTACCACTGTCCTCATTTCAGGACGGAAAAACCAAAAATTTTCTAATTTCTAAGTGGAAATTTGGAATTTCTGAAGGGAAATCAACTTCACAACCATTTCTTTGTCCAAATGTAACTTTCTTCCATAAAAAAACCTTAAAGACTAAAAGTTATTAACAATAATTGGTGTAAAACGATCTTGGCAAAATTTATTCGGAAAGCAATGGGTTAACATGAGCAACAAGCAAATTGCAAAGATATCAACCCATTAAAAACTAATTGCAAATTTAACGTCATAACGCAAGTCTGTTATTAATTATACTTTTTCGCTATTTATAAACGTGTGACGCAAGTAAGTGTGATTCAATAATTCCGGTCATTATTCCACTGTATGAGATTTCAATAGCAGTTTTAATAGCGTTCAATGTTTCAAAGTTTCAAAACGCACCGTCGAAACAAAACGGATGAACATAACGACTGGAGGACCTATAGTCAATGCCCATATACTTTGTATTGATATACAAAATAAATAATTTATCAGAAGAACATAACACACAACAAAACATCGTTAAAAAACGCATACAAATTAGACCAATATAATTTATTTCAGCACTTCTTCAAGGCATCATTATCGTTTATCACAAAGTTGGGCACCTAGTTTTACACTTTATACATACACGATATGCATGATATGTTGCGTCGATTGGCAAGAACATAACACTTCGTATAAAACACATTTTGTGTAGCTTAAAATAACGAGTGACATCAGCGTACAAATTGATTACGCTATCATAGAATAATAGCATTCTCTAGCCATGAATACATAGATAATCTCTGTACATCGATACATTTCTCATTGTTACAACAACTGTACACAAACATTTTGATTAACGTCCAATAGCATCAATGCTTTTAACAACTATAAATCCAACTACGTTTCTAGCAATAGAAATGGCTTACAAATAGAAAGATGAGCAACAAGCAAATTGCAAATATAATCCAATTAAAACTAAATCTAACTTCTCACTGTCTTCGCTAGCGAAGTCCGTTAGTAGTATGCCGTTATTTATAAATATTTCACGCTAGCAAGTGTGATTTAACAATGCCAGTCTTTATTCCATTGGGAGCGATTCCAACAGGAACTTGATCCGCGCTCGAAATTCTGAAAACTCCGGAATTTTCAAAATGCACCGATCGTAAGTAACCGACTAACCGAGTACACGTATAAACATCTATAAATAGAAAACGTTCGACGCCAAAGTGTCGCATTTGCACAACAGCCGGTCGTTGCGAACGTCGATAACAACAATGATTGTAATTAGCCGTGCGTCGAGTAATTCAACCGCGAACTTGCATGTTCCCGGACAGATTAGCTTCTAGTGGAGCGCAGTCTGGTCGTGTAAATATTTACAAAACAAATTTTCACGTTCCTAGCAATGGACAACATGTTTTTAACACGTTTCAACGAGTCGCAAAGGCATTGCGTCGCAGCGACGACGACTTCAGCTATCACAATGGGTTTTGAGTAAATATTTTCAAATGTTTGCGCGCTAAAAATGTAATTTAATGGTGAATATAGTGATCGCCTCAATTATTAATATTTCGCGTTGTGAAAGCCGGCGCAAACGCCGTGAAGTAAATTAGTTGCATCACGTTTGCATTTTATAAATAAAGAAAGCGCAATAGTTGCTTGCCGTCTCGTTGCACTTAATTACCGCATGCATGCTCCGAAAATAAGTGTAGAATGTAAAAAACGTCCTTCGAATTAACGTTTTTAACGCGAGCGTCAGAACTAACAATAAATTTCGCGTTCAAACGCACTAGCAAATCGATCGGTTTATTAATAGCGCGAGTGCTTCCAGCACCGCGCGTCGTTCGCCGAATTTCGCACAGTTTAAGGTGACGAATCGAAACTTAAAATATGTTACCGTGTGTTACCTATATGCTAACAAGTCCGCCGGAATTTCCTCCGTTTCGAGTGAACAGATGTCATTTTTGGCTCGCGCGCGCGTCGCATTCGCGACGATGTCATTGCGATAGGCCGAAAAGTTTGAGCGCATTGAAAGCCGTCGCCAGCGCGACTTCGTCGGGCGTCTTATTCATGAACGCCGCGATCATTTCGACGATCGCTGGCAGTGAGCACGGCTCGTTGCGTTGGAACGTGCAGTACCTGTGCAGGAACGTCATCGATCTGGAAACGAACATTGCGAGCGAAATTAGAAACCACATTCTACGCGGCAATCGTCGAAAGTTCATATTACTTTAAAAAAGCGTTTAAATAAATAACTAAAATGAACTTTCGACCAGTGCGCGCTTAAATATTTATGCGAGGACGGTCGGTATACTTGCAAACGTTGTAAACGAGGAAAATTGACGACGTGCCAAAATAATGACGCAAATTTCGGCGATTTCCACGCGAGCAGCGCGTCGCGACCGATTTAGACCTCGGCTGCGCTTTCTTCGGCGCGTCAACGGAATGATGCAAAAATTATTTATACCTTTCGGTGAGTCCGTCCTTCACGTGCACGGGCAGTTTGGACGCCCGCGTGTTGGGATACATAAACGGCGCATCCGTCTCCACGAGCAGCCGGTCCAAGGGTATCATGTTATCGACGAGCAGCTTCCGCACGCCCGTGTCCGATTTATCTTTGCACAGATAGCCGGTCAGTCCCAAATAGTAGCCGCGATCTAAATAATTCATCGCCTGCTCGGTCGTGCCGGTGAAGCAATGTATCAATACCGGCGGTAACCGGCTCGCGTACATTTCCAAAATGTTCAGAACATCTTCGTGGGCTTCTCTTTCATGCACAAAGAGAGGTTTCTTCAACTCGCAAGCCAACTCAATCTAAAATGATGCAAATTTTATGTGGTTAATTATTCATCTGATCGTATTTCTAATAACTATGTTTTACTTGTTTCTTGAAGACTTTTCTCTGCTCATCTGGCTCTGAAAAGTTCCTGTTGTAATCCAAGCCGCATTCACCAATTGCGACACACTCAGGATTCTTTGCAACTTCAATCAGTTCCTCCCAGCCTTCTTCTGTGTAGGATTTGGCATCGTGTGGATGTATTCCTACACACAACGAATTAATTCTCCTGACTCATGTTAATTTAAAACCAATTGAATACCTGCTGTTGAATACAATGTGCCAGGATAAATCCTTGTCAGCCTGAGAGCTTCTTTGCTACACTTCACAGATGTTCCAGTCACCATTATTTTCTGCACACCTGAAAGCGCCAATAATTTAATAAATTGTATGAGTCATGTAAATATCTCAATTGTTATTAACTTACCAGCATCTTGGGCACGTTGAATCACCGAGTCCAGGTCCCTGCTGTACTTTTTATTCGTTAAATTCGCGCCGACGTCGATGACGATCAAGTTTTCGTAGCACTTTTCCATGGTTTTCTGCGCTTCCATCGTTCGGGAGCGAAGTCGGCGTCGGAGTGGCAAGAATTCGGACGCACTCAAAGGTTAACGATGTGTATAGCTGATTAAAACTAATTGATCGTCTGTCTGATACGTTGCGTTGTAAATAAAGCGATGCTGGCGAACATACTGTCGCAACTCGGTGCGAATGGAAAACTTGTGGAACTCGCGTCGAGCACGAGCCAGTGAACTTGTGGAGCTTGTGGAGTGTCAGTCTTATTTCGCCGAACCGAACTGTGGCTGTAGGGGGCAGCACCTTACGGACTGGTTAATGATAATGAATATATAATCTTTGTTTATTTTACATTTATTAATGCCATTCATTTCAGAGCCCTTTATGGTTAATAGGTTTGTATAGATTGGTGTTCACTGTATTTTAAATTTCGTTCATTTGTTTGTAGTTTGAATGTAATTTATTTATTGAGCGGTAGGGGGCAGCACCATACAGCACTTTCGGTCTCTTAATACAATGCGTTTTATATTGAGAATAAATCACTAATGATGTTTACTTTAAATACATAACATTTACGAGAGAAAAACTAATTTGAAGTAATTAGTAGTATCTATACAATATTTGTAAATATATTGCTTGAAAAATTACGTATTTATTTCATTAATTACTTAATGGTTTATAAATATTTAACTAAATTTAAACGCATTGTATAGAATAGTAAAACGGGTAAAACTCACACATGTTTCATTCGTAACCTCAGGTTTCTTACTTGCTTCCCAGTTTGCTGAGTTCCTTGATTAATACGCCGAAAATTTATCAATTTCGCCAAAAAATGGGAAAGAAATCTAAGGACAAGCGTGATATTTACTACAGAAAAGCGAAGGAAGAAGGATGGCGAGCGAGAAGCGCATTTAAACTAATGCAATTGGCCACAAATTATGATTTATTCGATGGTAAACAACACAAATATTTATTTACACTTTCAAATAAGAATATTAACTTTTTAATAAAATTTAAGGAGTTATAAAGGCAGTCGACCTTTGCGCAGCACCTGGTAGTTGGTCGCAGGTCCTGTCCAGGTATTTGTACATTGGTGAGCAGTTGGAAGAGATGCAGAGCAAATACAACAAGTGTGCACCATATGAGCCCAAGATTAACAACAAAGTTAAAATAGTCGCTGTAGACTTGCAACCTATGTCACCCCTGCCTGGAGTTATACAAATCCAGGGTGACATCACTAAATATTCAACGGCACTTGAAATTATCCAGCACTTTGATGGCGATCATGCTGACTTAGTGATCTGTGATGGCGCACCAGATGGTAAACATCTATATCACTAATTCATTTCTATCTTCATGTCATTTAAATGTTTCTAGTCACTGGCCTACATGATATGGACATTTACATTCAATCTCAGCTCTTGCTGGGTGCACTGCACATTTGCTGCAATGTCTTAAAACCTGGTGGCAAGTTTGTTGCCAAAATATTCAGAGGCAAACAGAACAACCTGCTTGTGTGCCAGTTTAAAATGTTGTTCAAGAATGTGCAAATTTGTAAACCTCCGAGCAGCAGAAATTCCAGTTCAGGTATTTGCTCTTTACACTATTAGGAAGGAGTACAATTTGCGAACTTTCATCTTGGATTTGTTGTTTCAGAGGCTTTTATTATTGGAACCGACTATAATCCTCCGGAGGGATTTGATCCGAAATTATTGACAAACTTCCTGGGTGTGGATTCATACAATTTTGATGAACTGACTGGTGTTAATAAGAAAGTTATTCCGTTTGTCGTTTGCGGTGATTTAAGTGGATACGACTCGGATGCTACTTATTCCTTGAATGTAAGACGACGTCATTTTTTGAGTTTTCTAAGTTGAAATCAACAATCAAATTAATTATGCACACACTTTATGGTTTTGCGTTATTTGTGCAATTTGAATTTTGCAAAGTAGAATCAACGATCAAATGTTTAAGCAAAAATTACTTTTTTAAATTTCACTAACTGGCTTGAAGGTTTCATTAAAAATGATCTAAATTTTAGTTAGATGGAGAAGAGTATAAATACACTCCACCCGTGCAACCTCCCCTTCAAAAAGATCAAAACTTCCCCGAAGTATCCAAAGTCGAAGAGCCGAAGCCGCAGGAAATCGACGCGTCGTCGAAAGACACCTTCAACGTGATCACCTCCAGCTTAGAAGAAGACTTGGCGATTTTAGACGACGTCAAACCCAGCGCATCGTACGAAGACAGCTGCAACTTCATCGAAGAGTTCGAGCACTACGCGCTGATCAACGCTTCGCTGGAGAGCGAGTTCAAGATTCAGAACATGGAAAATTTCCCGACACTCGTCGTGTCGGGTTCTGACGCGGACACCGTGCTCACCGCCAAGCCGCAAGTTCGATATGTCGAGCAAAGCGTCCACGTGGTCATGCACTTGCCCGAATGTCGTCTGGAAGGCGAAGGAATCTTAATTCCCGAGGAAGTCCCGCAACCCAGCGAACCTGTGCCGTTCAAAACGCGGCAGATGCGGATCGTCGACGCGTACAAGAGCTTTCAAAGCGAAACCGACGATAACTTCTTCTCGGAACTGGAGAAACTGTACATCAAGTATTTTGAAAACGTCAAACATCCACAAGAGTTTGAAGATTTCGAGTTGTTAGAGGGCGGATTTCAATTCGCACCAGTCGATTGTCATTGTAAGAAGTGTGTCCCGACTTAAAATCTCAAATTTTTTACATTTATTGACAATAGAATATTTTTACCATATTTCCAATGTGAAGACTAGCCCTGTTGTTCTTGTTGTGAATACAGATCTTTGAGGATTTCGGTTGTATCATTTTGAGTACATCTCAAAAACTATGTTGATATCCCAGTGTGACTCTTTTTCATAGCTTCATAATTAGCCTTTTAAAACTCCCTTTGAAATTTGGTAAATGCGATTTAGATGAAAACATGTTTTCAGGACAGGAAGAAATTAGTATTAAGTACTTTCAAAGTGTCGAACAAAATCCACCAGAATTTGAAGATTTCAATTTCCATCCCTTGATTATAGTTACAAAGAATATATCCAAACACAAACCTTCAAGTTTCATACTTTATTGACATGATTAACTAATTTATATCAAATTTACAATGCTAAATTTATGTATTTTGTTGTTTCTGTTGCGAGTGTAAATCTTTAAGGATTTCTGCTTGATAATTTTGAGCGCGTTTCTTTTTATAGACGGATTTGGATTTATTTGTTTCAATTGGTTTTAGATTTGATTCCAGTATGCCTTTTTCTATAAGTTTTTGTGATTTGCATCCATCGGGTATGTGTACATATCGAATGTTCCTGCTCTTAACGTAGAAAAAGTCAAATGGGTAGAAATCACCTACAAAATACGTTTTTTTATAAAAGACATGTTGGTGGCTAGCGTTTTGTAAGACTCACCTTTTGGGCTTTTAAAAATACATTTTTCCAGTTCAACATCCATGAATGGTGTGACAGACACAATCTTTCCATAAACTGATGCCTCATTTCTTAGATCAATTACTGTGTACTTGCCAATTAAACCATACAGCAATGAAGTCAATGTTTCGCGATAAAAATATGTAGCACGTTTATCTCGGAATGGTATTGCCATTTTATTTGGAAATCGAAATACATTTAAGGAACGTTTTGCAGTTAGTATCGTTAGTATTTTAAATGTTTGTTAAAAACTGAGGTTAGTTCATCAAGTGTGTATGGGATGAATCGGATGAATGTAACGCGCCGCGCCGGCGACATGCATTCTTCATGTTTTTGTTTTATTTTGAATTTATTATAAATTCTATTTACGCTGCACGAGTACCATAAATATAATACTTGCAAATACCTTCTCACAGAAATAATTTTCATGATACAAATTTTATTAAAAATTATATAACTTTTTGTATTTCATTTTGTTAAACATATTTATGTCACAAATTCTAGGATGATTCTAATAATATCAAAAGCATTTAACAGAAAATATGTTATAATGTATATTTGATAAATAAGAAGTCGTTCTGACGGAAAATTAAATATAAATAAAATTTTTGCTATAGCTGTTCTGGTTTAAAATCGCCAAGTATACAACTTCTCAATTTAGCGTTAGAATGGTTAGAATCATTCAGAAACAACTTTCAGAAATGTTTATCTTCTTCTCATACACCTCTTTTTCTAAAAATTACATACGACTCGAACATTCATCTCGATTGTATTCACGTTCCCGTCCCAATTCATGATTTTTGCGACAGGTCGCTGGCATTCTGCTTATTTGTAGTGCCGGTAAGAAAAATGCGTCACCATACTAAAGCGTGATAGTATAAACAAACGGTTTGCTGGCAATCGTCGCAATTTTACCACCATATATCCCTGAATTTCTATCGGAAGTGGATCAAAACGGCACTCAAATTTTGCCGATTTTTCCACAACATGCCTTGCAGACTGGGCTGTAACACGCATTTTACGAGAAATAGTTTCGCGACTTCCACTCCATTTTGTAGAGGAAGACTAGTTCCTCTAATTTTAGCATGATTTATCTTCAAAATCTTACCGGAAGTGGGTGAAAATAGCCCCAAAAAAAGTTTTAAACTTTTAAAAACATTTATTGCAGAATCGGGTATAATATGTGTTCTAATGGAAATAGTTTCGCGATTTTCACTTTATTTCGTAGCAGAAGAGTTGTTTTGTCAATTTTAACATGACGTATTACCGAATGTCAAGAAGAAGTGGGTCTAAATACCTGCCAAAGTTTGACAATTTTTGAACTTTTCCAAAACATGCCTTGCAAAATCGGCTGTAGCATGCGTTCTAGGGGAGATAATATTGTAATTTTGGCTTCATTTCATAGCGGAAGAGTTGTTCTTTCAATTTTAGAACAAGTTGTCCCAGAATTTCCACCGGAAGTGGATCAAAATGCCCTCCAAAGTTTACCAATTTTTTAACTTTTCTAAGTAATTGTTACTTTATTTCGTAGCTGCGCATAAGAGTTGCTCTTTCAATTTTTGCATGAGTTGTCCCAGAATTGCCACCAAAAGTGGGCAAAAATGACCACCACGCCGAACACTTCCACGAGTCAGCCCTCAGCCGTCAGTACTGTTTCCGCTGTTGTTGGGATCGCACGTGTTCCGTCGGCATTATTGCAAATTGCGCACCGGGCGCAACGCCTGTCGCCGAATTTCGTACCATTTGTACACAATTCGTCGTGTTAGCATCAAAAGAGTTCGCGGAAATAGTTAGTGATAATAACTGTCTTTAGTGTACTGCGTTGTTCCGTCGTTCGATTCCGTCGTAGTTGTCGCATTTTAATTTTTTTTAATTTATTTTAATTTAATTTAATAATACATTGAAACGCAACGCTTTAGGATATTCTCGGTTCGCGGTTCCAGGTATCTCCGAAGAAATCTTGCCCTCGGTTCATTTCGTCACAAGTTATAGCAGACTTAACAATTAACCAATGCCCCGTGATTACTTCTTCGTTGTTGCACGTGCGACATTCTCCCGTGAACGTTGCCATGAGGAAATCAGCCGGGCGCGTCGCCGTGACGACCAGAAGTTCTCCTTTGACCAATGGCGTGGACGCAGTGACTCTCCAGTCGCCCTCTTTTAGAAACCCATCCAAAAGTGGGCACTGGATTAACGGGACGATGAAGTTGTGCCCTTCGTTCTTATCGATGACAAAACCGCATCCGGCCAGCGCAGACTTCCACCTTCCTTGTATGTTGCAAGGCAGTCCTTCTTTGGGCGCCGGCGCTTTCGATTTGATCGATTCCACGCCTTCCAAAATGCTCATGAGTTTCTCCTTAATCTCCTTTTCGCTCGGCGTGGTTGACGGCGTATTCCCGCCGCAGTTAGCAGGACCATTGTATAACGCTCGAGCTTCTTCGACTTTATCCTGATACACAATGTTAGTAGTAATCTGATAATTGTCTTCGGTTATAGCTTGATTGTCATTGACTGGAAGAGGCATCGGCATCGGTAACAAGTTGGATTGATATTCAGTTGTTAAAGGTAAGATCACTTGTCTTGTTGGGTAATAAGATGCTAAAGTACTTTGGGTTAATGCCGGTGCAGTTGTAAAAGCCACCCCTGTGGTCAGCCTCGAAAATCGACCGGTCTTGGAATGTTGTGATCTCACATTACTTGATGAACTAGTTACAGCACAAGCGCGTTTCTCGGTCACAGCTTTCGGCACCAACGCAGTCGGCGTAGTAACACCTCTATTGTACATCACCGACCCCGTCTTGTAATCATCCTGTAGGTGATTCACAGAAGTGAGGGACTCGAAGCTATGGAAGGAAAATGGCATGTTGACCATCTCGTCCAGGTTCAGTGTATTCGGAATAAACGTCAAACCCAGATCATCCCAGACTTGCTTCTTTTCGGTAACCGGTTCGGGTATAACGGTCGTTGTGGGACCCACGGGACCGAAGGGAGGTGCCAGCAAAAGGTAGGGTGGTCCGTTGGTCTGGGACATTATTGGCAAATTCAGTTGATATGCGGGAACGGCGGCTGCGGCCGCGGCTGGAGGTTGGTACAGCATGAATTGTCGTTTCGTTCTTTCGTCCGATATTCCCACCTGAGATTGATTGACCAACCGCTGCATTCGGGCGCTCATCTTGTGATTCTTGGGAAGCTGTCGTAGCAAAAACGGCAAATACTTCTTATCTTCCGGCGAGAGATTAATAACGCGTTTACTCTGGACGTTCAGGAGACAAGATAATAGCATGATTGTCAGGATATAATCCATATATTGATAATATAAAGAGGATGTATAGTAGTAAAGTCAAAATGACGTGTGTAATATTAATTTTTGGAAGCTTCGCGATTTCGCAGGTTTCTCAAATTAAGTCACTTTAGTCTTTCGTTGTATGCAACCAACAGTACATCTAACAACAGGAATATGAATTATCCTTATTAGTTGAAAATGTCTAATCTTATCGAGGACCAATTATAAATAAAACAGATAACGCGCTGATTAATAGAAATTTTTCATCGTTTGCACCTGTCACCGTATGAAGTGAAGTTATGTCGTCAAAATGTTGCTGTTTTGGGTTTTGTTAATATTTGTGGTTGCGAATCCATCAAAAGGTAATAAAAACTATTTTCTGTTACTTTTTGTTACCCAGTACATTTGTTGTGTTACCCACAACATTTATAGCAGCCGAAACAATCGAGGTCCAAGACAAAGACGAACACGAATTATTCGTAGAAACCAAAACCAGCAAAGAGTATTTGATAAAGCTCCCGTTCTCATTCAAACTGATTGTCACAGTAGAGGAAGTCGACGTCAAATCAGAATATGGAGATTACCTGCTTATTAAAAAGGGTCCCGACTTTTCATCCGAGGGTACCGCACTCCTTCTAACCGAGAAGGGAATTCCCAAAGACACCGTTCTAATCTCTGCCGATTCAATATACATTCAGTTGTTTTTGGGGAATGCAAAAGCGGGAGAGGATAATAAAAGAAAGTTTAAACTTAAATATAAAGCATCTGGTTGGTATTTCGCCTGTATTTTACATATTTATTCTCTTCGGTTATGTTGACATTCTTGTTATTAGGCACTTCAAAAGTTACCACCACAGAGGCACCGATATCTACGTCCACTTTTCCTAGACCAGGGCCAAGCGACAATGCTTTCTACAAGGGTGCATTGAACGGATTATTTCCGGAAAAGTATGCGGAAGACACAACTTTTGCGAAGTTGAAGACCGCGATTGCGAAAATGGCCGCCGAGTATTGTGACCGTCAAGCGTTTCCAGTTGAGCAGGCAATAACGTACGTAACTAATGCCAGAGTGAATACAATCTGATATAAGATACAGAAGTGTTCATTCTTTTGGTGCTACTTGTTCTCATGAAATAGTTAGTTTAAGGTGATGTTGTGAGTGTCTGGATCTTCGATACATTCTGACAATGGAGGCTCTCCCAGCATATTTTTGCAGTTTTTTTTTTCATTTAAAAATTCTTTAGCCGCTATTAACGATTTAGTTCCTATGTTCAATTTAACCGGTTGCGATGCGCTTTAAATGGGTTGTCTTTGGTCATATCATAGACACAGGCCATACAGATATTAGTCAGTGCTTAGGTAATGTCTAGAGCAGGGTTGCCGAACCTGTTACCCGTGAGTCACGGGGTAATCCACACGTAGGTGTTTCTTTTTCACCGGTTCCTCGCGAACCGTTTCCTTAGCGAGTGAGCCACACTGACAGATTTTCTTAACAACTTCTACAACTTTGACCCACAAGGGTCAAAAGGTTCGCCAACCCCAGTCTAGAGCGAACCCTTCTAGATCACTAATTGTAAATTATCACACTTTTGCATTTTTGCACTGAAAATTAATTTATTAGTTGACATCAATCACAAAAAAATTAAATATTTACCAATTTTCAGATCTGATAACATTATAATTTCGGAAATTATACGATGCCCCTATACATGGCCCGATAGCGGCAAATGCGTCCTGGTTAACTTTGCGGTCCCCGTCGTAATGAAGGAACAATACGAGGGATACCAATTATTGGCGACGCACTTGGAGGCAATGTGGTTACGACAAGGGAGCATACTTCAGGAATACGGTTTCTCCGTTTACAAACTCTTTGACATCGATCAGGAAATGATATATTGGGACGCAACCATTGGGGTCGTGTTGGCAATATTCCTCATGGTCACCATCGTCGTAACTATGATGATTATACTTCGGAAACCCGCCTGCTTATTTGCCATGCTCGGAAAGTATGTGGTGTGTATTTTATTTCTCAAACATGACGCTACGGTCTTTTGTTTTAGGATCAATAAACCTAAGTACGCCATGCAAGAGGAAAACAAGGAGGAAGACTATGTCGAAGCGCCTAATCAGGCCGAGTTCTCAAAATTCCAATCGTGCGCATAATTATTTATATATTGTATAGGCCAGGGTTCGCGAACCTTTTCACCCCTGTGGATCAAAATTGAAGAACTTGTTAAACAAATCTGACAGTGTGGGTTACTCGCCCAGGAAGCGCTTCTCCCGAACCGGTGCAAAAAAAGAAAAACGTGAACATCTACAATCTAAGTATGAGACGTGTGGGTCGCAGGTTCGCCAACCCTGGTATAGGTCGTTTTAATTTAATACAGTAATTTATTGTAAAGGTATAATGTATAATATTACGTTTTATTGCTTTCCTCATAAAGCCAAAGATATTTAAAAAAAAAATACGTATAATTATTTATATATCGTATTGGTAATGTTGATTTTATTGTATATATTGTTTGCTTCGTTTTCTTCATAGAAGATATTTCAAGAACTACATACTTTGTGTAATGCTGGTTGCATATAGTAACTTGAAAATTCTTATATAAATTTCGAGCATACAAAATACTTTGACTCGCCACCAGATGGTCTCACCAAAGAAAAAAGTATCTCTGTCACTTTTCAGTCTAAGTATTTCTGCGTCATATTAGTTTTGCTGTTTCAGTCTACTAATTTCAGTCATAATCCATGTGATTTATAATTTAGAAAATGAAACAGCTGATAGTGAAACCGAGCGAATCCCATGTAAACAAACAAAGCAAACGTGCCCCCCCCGCATTCAGGCACTGTCGGTCGCTTTCGTTCCAACGATTGCTACAATTTTATTACGTATAACTCGATAATTTTGGAAGGCGCAGTAATCGCTCAATCACCTATTAATCGAAGTGCGACGATGCACTGCGAATTAGATAAGGCGCGTGTATAATCAGAGCCTTGTGTAATTATCTCGCAACTGACCGACCGCAGAACACGCATGAGCAGCGGTTCGTCGGCGGTGAATTGCGCGAAACACCGGATTCGTGCTTCCAGCAAAGTGTGATTAGCATTTCGCGCAAAACAGTGCAAAATAGTGGAAATTGCAATGTCGCTGGTACATTTCATCGTGAGTTCTGTGTACACCGTCGCCGGTCTTGCCGCGTTCATCGTGTTCTTGTTAATGCATTATTACCCTGCATCGGTTTACGGCTTTGTCACTGGTAAGTAATTACAAAATTAATTTGCACAGCATATTTTGCATATTTTTTAAATATTATAATGTACTAAAAAAGAAAAAAGGTTGCGCCCAACGTGGGGCTCGAACCCACGACCCTGAGATTAAGAGTCTCATGCTCTACCGACTGAGCTAGCCGGGCTGTACGGTTCTTGCTGTATATTTACAAAATAACTTCACGTGTTTCATCTAATACACCTTGAACTTCGTTTCGCATTTTCAGCCGCCATTAGTGCCGTAACAGCTCACATTAATTGGTTAAACAAGCGACGAAGACTGGCCTTATGGTATGAAAAGCACGAGCTCACTCAACTCTACTGGCTCGGATTCGTGATGTTCGCGCTGGGATTCACCGGATTCGTTTATCATCTGGTTTACTATTTGCTGCTACACGAATGTGACGCAACAACTATTTCCCACACGACGAACTTTGCAATAATTGCTTTGATTTTAGATACACAGCGCATCGATTTAATCGTGGCGTGCATCTGGGGATTCATCACCGTCAAGTCCGCCGCTATTTTGATGTACTACACCAGCCGGTATCTTCGCGAGACCGAGGGACCCAATTTGCTAGTCAATCACGAAGAGCGCGCTGAATCTTAAGTGGCGAATGACTTATCCCACGTAACTCATAACGTATGTCGGCCATCTCCATTACGTTAACATGCGAAATGCGTAATTCTTAGATATAAATGTGATATTTTATAAAGGTTTGGATTTGGAGGGTTTTGTACACTTTTAGGTAGGATTATCGACGGTTTGCAATCGGTTATTGTTAGTTTTTGCAATATTTTTTTTTATGGATGCATTAAATTGGCAATATTTAGGCGTTCAGGTGAATTCCGATTATCCAGCCATTCTATTTCTTCGGTTGCTTTAATTGCTTTCATTTCAAATTGAAAATAATACGTAGATTTACCTTGTTTATTCGAGCAAGCCGAAAGATCGGAGTTTTCCTGGTTTTATATTTGAGAATAATTCTCAAGTCAATCAAATATTGACTGTGGACCCAGTCGCATATAATCTGTAAAAAATAACAGTGTTTATGATATATTTATGATGAATATTGACAGATTCGATAGAATTTCGATGCTCCGACGATTTTCTGAGACAGATGGATTTTTCAATGAAGATTGCGTTTGTGGTTATTGCGCCTTTGCTTTTGGTCCCTTTAAAAACCATCTCAAAAACTGCCAAAGGACCCCCGATTTTAATAAATGCAATGTTATAAAATGATGTTAAAAATTACGAACAATAAGTGCTGTAATTTATAATCGTACCATTTCGTTTTGTTTCTCCTTCGAAGAATATCGAAATTATTTCTTATCTATATTGCCAAAATTAAGATGGGTTGAGACCATCTTTAAATTGATAAAAATTGTTTAACTCAAGAATGACTTTTGTTAGTTTTAAGATTTGCGCGGTTGCATTTTTTCAGTAGGAAAAATTGTAAATCCAACGCAACGTTATTACCGAATGTACTTTACGTATTTTTGCAATAAACATAGGACGGCACTACCGTATTTACCGCACGTTGTAAATGCAATATTGCCGGATTCGGACGAGCGCTCCATTTCCTCGAGTCAACTGTGGGATTGACTCATCACCAAAACAGTCGAAGCAATAACAACTACGTGCACAAAACTAAACAACAACTGCCTACTTGGATAACATCTACATAACAATAACAGCGACGATCATGACCAACTCTGCATGCCGATCATAGCCGACCCTACCATATTGTAAAATTATGTTGAAAATGACAAAATATCTTCTAATATGTAATCAAACAATTTTCCTTTGTTTCTCGTTCAAAGAGAGGGACCATTTTAGAATTGATAAAAATTGTATAATTGAGAAATGACTTTGGATAATTTTGTTGCATTTTCCATTACGGACAATTGTAAATCCATACGAGTATTGGGTCTCATCATTGTTGTTCATTGCCGAATGCGCTTTATGTATTTTCGCAATAAACATAGGTCGGCCATAAACCCTATTTACCGCGCGCGGTAATTATCGCCGCGAACACCTGCCACGCATCGCGAAGCGTGCGTCGCGCGCTCCTCGCGGGTCCCGTAAGCGAACTGTACTCTCGCGATGTCTGTTACGTCCGCGAGTCTCTTAAGCTGGAGGAGCGTGCGCGAAGCGCCAAAGCCGCGGCGACGATCGACCGGGCAGCACACCAAGTTCTTCTTCGCGGCGGGGGCCCAGACGACGCACGCAAGCTCGCGGTTCGCTCACCTAGTCGCTCCGCGGTGTTCCTCTCTTCCCTTGCCTACCGCAACATGCCGCTTCCGACGCGCGCCTCCGCGGACTGAAATCGTTTCATTTCGCTCGTGCTATCCGTGAGTGGTGTCAGTGGGGTGGCATCTATGAGGTGATTAAAGATAATTCCGAAGACATCAATCGAAAAGGTAAATATTCCGACATTACGTTCGTTAACGATCGACTGGATCGCGGCGGTGAGTCAGCTTTGGACGCAAGCTTCAGTGTCAGATGCAAGAGTGCATTAAGCCGCATCGACAGGCCGCAGGTGCTCTCCGCGCTCCTCGGAGTGTAGACGCGATGAACCTTATTGCCGTCGGAACGCGCGTGCAGCGATTATTAGAGCTAATGAAAGCGTTTTAATGAACTTCCTCGCCGCGACGTGCTCGCATTCCCCGAGCGAAGACAAACATCGCGCGCTGAATCTTGTCGTGCCTTGCACTTCTTTTACTTTTTACCGGTAACCTTGGAAACACGTCGCCAATTTAGCCGATGGCTGCGGCAAGAACTGCGAACAAGTAGAGTAAGAAATAATAAGCAATAAGCGATGGAATAATGGATAATGGATGCGAGCGGAATGAGTTTCCCAACAGGGGAACTGCGGCGATGGTCGTGGAGTGCCGCCTTTGTTCGAATCTTCGGGCTGGACGTGATGCGGAGAGATAAAGCGCTCCGGTTACTGAAATCACGTGCATCTACCGTTAACAATAAGCGTCGTGTGACGTAAACCGAAACTGCAGCGGGTTCGTTTGCAGGGAACGCATTGAAATGCAAAAAATGTCTTCATCTCTTCGTTATTGAGATTGTGGATGGGATAAGAATTGAGAGGCTTTATAAAATAGAAGGTATTAGAAGGAGTCTGTTGACACACTAGAATTTTGTCGATTTTAACGATTTTTTTCATGGAAATCGAGTCCACAACTATTCCTAAGTCTTATTAACAATCATTTGTGGAAAAACTACGATATTGGCCAAATTAATTCGGGAAGTAATGGATTAACAATATTTGAAATAAAATCTGATTACTTGCTTCTTTGTTCCTCCGGTTGATTCTGTCAACTTTGGACCAATTCTTCAATAGAATTGTTTTAATTTGGCATTTCCGTCAGTCCTGTAAGCCAAACTATAACAAGCTTAGTGACCATAGAATGCATTGTGAATAATGATAGTTTTCATAAAATTCCAACCCTCCGACAACTCATCTGGTAGGTGGAGAGAAATGTAGAAGACATGTCTTCATCGTTTTGTCATTGAAGATGTGGATGAGATTAGAATTGAAAGACTTTGGAAGGAGCTTGTTGACAGACTACGAATTTGTAAGATTGGAACAATGCGTTGCCTAGTAACGTCGAGCACTACATTTTCTATTATTGTGCACGTTGGAAAAAAATCATGTGGCAGCTTCAAAGCATTAATTATATTAATTCAGGTTTTCTAATTGTTCTATGATTTCAAAAAGATCTTACAATTTGATGGAGCAACAATGCTCGCCGTTGCTAGGCAACGTATTAACCCATTATTTCCTGGATTACTTTGACTAGTTTTGATTAGTTTTTTCCACCAATTATTAGAAATGTCTCCCATTAGATGAAAGAATAGTTGTGGAGTCGATTTCCGCGAAGAAAATGTAAAGTTTTCACTTATAATAGCTTCAAAAACAAGTCAAAATTGACATATTCTGATTTTGCTGTCTTCAAATGAGGACGCCCATTATTGTTAACACAATCTGTTTCGAACGGTCAAAATCGTGTTTCCATCAATTACTGCGAATAACTCGTAACAGTAAGTTAAAGAAATTATGTTTAGATAAATAAAGGAACAATTTGTGGAGGCGACTTCTATGAAGAAAATGTAAAATGTTCACTTATTCACTTCATAAATTGTTTAACTTAATAATTTTTGAATCATTGAAAATTTGTCAATTGTCAATGGACTCCTTATAAGGCCTTTTACTTTAAACGAAATATATCTCAGCAAATGCTCACAATCCACGAATGTTTTAAACTGAGATTTTATTTTATTTCGTGCTTGATCTAATTAGCACGACTTTGAGTTATTTAAAAGGTAAAAACCAACCTGTTAATAAATGAATTTAAAAATCACTGAAAGGAACTCGAGATTTCCAATAATGGCAACAATAACTATCCGTTCATTGTCTTTCTTATTGCGCATTGAAACTCGAACCCATTGTCGCTATTTTTTCTGCTTCTTGCAATGCCCCACGCTGCTACACTTTTCATTAGCGCGCATTTCCACTCCATTCAAACGCCCGCATTCGATTGCTTGCACATCGCGACTCGCGCGCGCGCAATTGCACAGGAATTAGTTAATTGAATAGTTTACGATCCGAGCGAATCGAGCAGTTAATGTAATAGAAATCGTTTTTCCTCTCTGTTTGCCGGTGCGAATTGGATTATAACATGCTTAGCCTAAATTTCACTTTTTTTTCACACTTTTTCTCTTGCAACGCCGCGGCGTCGGCGTCGTGTGTAAAGTGCACCGGTGCATGATGATGCATGGACGCGATTAAGTTTCAATTTTTACGCCGGCCCAGTTACATTTTAAGCAACTTCGAATGGAAAACAGAATGTAACAGAAGTTCGTAGTAGCGTAGTTCGTAAGTAAGAAAGTGTGCGTTTTACGAATACACCGTCGATTTTTGCCACCTTTCGTCAACTTTCCACACCCGAGCATAGAAATAACACAATTCGTTTTGAAACAAATGACAATAAACAATAAGCACACTCGTTGTCATCGCAACGCATGCACGAGTAGTGACATCTGTGATTATTTTGCTTAAACTGTTTTGGGTCAAATGAAAAATTGCACACATTCAATTGATTACACTTCACTAAAAATTATGAAGAACGTTCGATTTCGTTATAATTTTGAGTCAAGTATAAACCACTCGATAATAAACACTGATTGTGAGCAAACTCGTTGTCATGGTAACGCATGGACATCTGCGATTATTTCGCCTAAACTGTTTTGGGTAAAATGAGAAATTGTGCACGAGTAGCGACATCTTTGATTATTTTGCTCAAACAATTATGGACCAAGTTAATTGAAATTAATTAAATTGCAAGACACATGGAATTAATACAATATTCTCGTTTGGTTTGTAATTAAGAGCAACTTTTTGTATGACGTAATCACTGGTAAAAGAAATAGGGATATCATAGATTACGTTTCTTGAACTATCTCGGACCAAATTAAGAACCAATCGAACGATAAGTCTCTTTGAATTAATACCAAATAGCGATTACCAATTGCGTTTCTTTCCTTTAACATTAGTTAATCACACTGATATAATTTCCAAGCAACATTACTCCTTTAAAACAATGCACATGTTCGATTCATTAAACAAAAACATATCCGGCGTATTACCCAACATGCAAACTCTCAGACCTTGCGTTGTTTGCGCGGCGATCGAAATCAAATTTTAGGTAACCGCGGTTCGAATAACGGCATCCTCCTCCGCCGTTAACAATGGCAATAGCAACAATTGAATTGAATTATACACGAGAGGCGTGCGCAGAAAAAATAATCCGCAGATGCGCGAAACGATTTGCAATTTCCGCGCTGATTTTGACGCAATACGTGTTCGTCGGCGCCGCCTCCTCGAATCGCGGGCGTTCGGCGCCAAACCGACAGCCCGCCGCCGAGAGTTTCAACAATTGCGCATCGCTTCCTTGTGAAACGCGCGCCGTCGGCATCTTTTGTCGGCGCGAATTTCATTTCGGCTTAATGGCGAGGCGGTAAAAGTGAAAAACGCAAATTACTTTTACGCGCGCGACGCTACTATGCAGATTATTATCCTTCCGCCGCAATGAAAATCACACCGGGCGGCGTGTCGCATTCGTGCGCGGCAATGACACGAACGAGGACGAGGATGAAGACGAAGAGGAAGAGACGCGGGCGTCGCGCAGCGGCGGGCTACGACCTCTTCATGACGCTCGTTCGTCGGGCCAGCAATTAATCGCGGATCGTTCTTCGACATCCGAAAAGAAAACCTCGGGCGGAACATGCGAATGATGCATGAACACTCGGCGAAACAACATGCAATAACAATAACAGTCGACTTTCGTTTGCTTCGACGCGGCGAAAGGTGTTTGGGTTATTAGCGATTGTAATTAGAAACGATGATTTGTGGGATATAAAGTGGAGGTAATAATTGGTTTCGGGGCACTATCCACAGCTGCCATTGATTAGGTTTCTCAAACAATTCCACATTGTCCTTCAAATGGCAATAGCAAGTGAAGAACATTCAATAGAAAGGTTGGAACGTTAAATTAATTTCAGATTCGAATATGAAGCAGACGTAACAATCGGATTATTTGCAACTAGTGCGCGAAGGAAGTCTTTTTGGTACACTTTTTTTCACCGCTTGCCGTGAAAAAAAGTCTGCTATTTTACTCACTGTTTGCAGTGGAAAAATGACTGTCGTCGACTATCTCTATAGACATGAGTTCCAAAACAATCAACAAACCCGTCGTTATGCTAACATACTCGGCATATTTGATCGGGTTCTTCGAGCAGTTATAATAACGGCGAATTAAAAACAAATCTGGCTCTCCTTCCCGTTCGGATTGCAATCGCCAATTGGTATCCTATCCATCGACCGTAATTGCACCGCGCAAAACATTGTACCATTGTACGGTTTGACCTGCCACTCGCTTTTCCTCCTCGACGATGCACGTAACGCGTAACAGCCACTCTGCTACCACGAACCGATTGCGAGTTACGGTACTTGTATGAAAATAATTTCGTTCGGATGAGGCGCGGAGAGAACGAGAGCGAAACCCGAACGACGGGCGAGCCATGCGAACACAATCGCACGCCAGTTTTTATTTGCGTTTTCCTCTCTTTCGAATGTTTGCTAATAATGGAATCGAATTTGCATGTTTTCACTTTAGTCTGCACGCCTTGCACCCGTTCAATACCGACGCACATACATTTAGTGCGTGTCTTTAGTTCTCTATTTTTTTTATCAACATCAGGCAAACAATTATATATTTTCAGTGCGGTAACAAAATTGAACCGACTGCGCGTAAAACAGTTTCGAGTGAAATAAGTTAGGCCGACTGCGTGCAAATCAATTTTTGCTTTGCGGCCGTTCGCCGGGTGCGCGGACCGCGTGTAGATCGCTTGATAGTTCGTAGGCAACCAATCAAACGTGCGACGTACATTAATCTCGTTCTTTGTGCCGTCTTTCCACAACTCGACGTTGATTTTAATCTGTCTTTAGTTTTCCAACTGTTTTTTATAAACAATCATCGGGCGTGAATAAAAACAATAAGTAAATTTCGCCAATTATCGCCAAGGAGTTAACCGCCGGCGACCAATTATGCACGTATGGTTGCCTAGTATAATTCGATTGCATTCCTTCCTCGCTTCAAACTGAAAACGATTGCGGATTGTTCAAAACGCTCGCGTTAAACTGTTAAGACTTAATTAGTCACGAGCGAATTCTCTCTCGGAGAGAAGCTTTGCGCTCTAATTACTTCCAAACCGCTAAATTCGCTAATAAATGAGCGTCTCCTCCGACTTCCGAAACCATTCAAATCGCTAACGCACAATCACGCGTTGACTACACGCTACGTAACTTCGTAAATAATAATCCCGCGCTGCCGCTGATCGTGAGTTTCGATTAATTAAGGCAACGCGCAGTTTGGATTACGTCCGTGCGCGCGCGAATAAACGAACGGACGCGTGAAGCGATCGTGCGAAAACGAAAGAGCGCGTTCCCAAAGTAGAAATTATGAAGTTATGACGAACAATTAGACGACTCCCAAGTATAACGCACGAACGCGGTGCGGCGGCGAAAGTGTATCATTATGCTTTTTTAACAATTCCACAGTAATCAAATCGCGCATTGTTGGATGCGCGCTCGGCATTTGCATACGAAGAGCGTTCGGATTAATTAAAAGGAGGCGTGCTTTCTTTTTACCGTTTAGCGACGCACGGGAGCGAGATTTAACGCGCCCGTCTCACAATCAGCGTCAATGCCATTGTCAAGAACGAGCGAAGACGTTTTCTTGCGGCTCGGCGTATATTTAAGATCCGCTGGGAGTGAAGTGCAGGTACGCTGGTTTGTTCATTAAAATAATTGATTATGTTGTGTGAGAGTAGGAGTTGAGGAGTTTATGATTTGAGCAAGATTTTAGGAAGAAACTGGATTGTATCGGGCCGAGTTTTTCTTTCTCAATTAAAAATTCGACAGTTCCTCATCGAATATAACAACAATTTAATCAATTATGTATTCTCCGCTGTTCGGCCACCGTTCGATCCGTTTGTCGATGTTCTTCTGTCGGAAATCGGCTGGCCTAGATTCAAAGTTGAGGAACCAATTTTGGAGGTCATTTTCATCGTTGAAGGTTACAAATGTTAACAAACGAAGACGACAGGGTTGTAGAGGAGAAAAGGAACTTTCGAATGGTATAGTACACTTCCTCAGATATTATGCAAATCATGGCAAAACAGGTGTTTAGTTTAAACGCTCATTACTTATTACTCAAGCTGATATATTGCGGTGTTGCCAAATTTCGGCGCGTAATTTAAATTGGAGAATAGGCATGTTGTCAGTTCATCAGTTGGACAGTTATCTAACTTACCATAAACATCTTTGAATCCAACAATTTATTTCGAACGAACTCCTAAGTGCTAGAACTCACTGCTCATTTTATACTGACAACAAGAATGCCATAAAACAGTGCGTCATTGGCGCGCAAACTGAATTTATTAAATTTCCGTGTTCGTTTATATTGACGTCTTGCCAGCAACAGCAATGACCATGACCAAGTCATACAGTTACGGCTTAATACGCTTCCTCGTGTGCTAAGGCCTAGCCTAATCCTATCGACCGTGGTCTCTCTTCGGCTTCGGCCGTCCAGTTTTTCAATCTCGCATTTCTCCTGCAAATAATCGCCGCGCCGGAATCACCAAATACCGTTCGTCTGCGCCGAACGGCCGATCCTCCCAATTGCCACCATTCGCCATCCGTTGCACAACCAACGCCGAACACAACGCTCCGCCGACTCCGATTCCTCCACTCGCGCGACTCGAACTCGGATAACGTCGCTATGATTTCCCGCTCGGCGCTACCAAAAACGTGCGACGCGTGCAAACCTAAACTGTATAACTGTGAAACGATAATAACGGTGCGCGATTTGGCGTAACGAGCGAATAACGAATTCCTCGACGCGCATCAAACGCATCATTCATTGTGTCGTTGTGAAGGCGCCATTCTTTCTCGACTCTTCGACGCTCCGCGGCGTTCGGAACTAATCCGATCTCGCGTCGTCACAATGCAGTCGAGTTAACGAATCGAAAAGCATATGAATCCAACGGTTATAAGGCCACAATGACGGACGGTTATTATGCGCGTTTCGAAGACAATGAAGTGGATTGTGAACGCTTTTCGTTGGGATTTCGCGCCGGCGCCGGGGATTGATTAACGAGCCCGCCAACCGGTAAAACGCTGAGGTGGATTGAATTAAACTGAAACACGCATGCTCATGACGATTATAAATCATCGGCTTGTTTCGACTTCCACCGGGGGCGTTCGGGAACGCGACAAGAAAATTATTTTGAACTTTTAGCTTCAATATCTTTGATTCTTCTTAACCGATTTTGAATTTTTAAAGTGCAGATCCTCACTAGGATTGGTGCTAAACTTAGGTCAAAATCTCGGTTCATTCGGACATTAAATTCTTTGAGGAGAAGTCGAAAATGTCCTGGAAACTTTAAATTCTCATATTTTTTGTTTTACTCGACGAATTTCCTTGTTTTATAATCAAATTCTCCGGCAAAAATTAGTGTGAACTTTAACCGCCAATATCTTTGGTTTTACTCAACTGATTTTGACTTTTTAAAGTGCAGATCCTCACTAGGATTAGTGCTAAACTTAGGTCAAAATCTCGGTTCATTCGGACATCAAATTCTTTGACAAGAAGTCGAAAATGTCCTTGAAACTTTAAATTCTCATATTTTTGGTTTTACTCGACGAATTTCCTTGTTTTATCATCAAATTCTCCGGCAAAAATTAGTGTGAACTTTAACCGCCAATATGTTTGGTTTTACTCAACCGATTTTGATTTTTTTTTTTAACAAAATTCTCTCCCAAACAGCCGAAAAAATGATTTGTACTAATGACACAGTAAAACTAAACTTCTGGACCGAAAGTTCACGCCGAAAAGGAATAACGACTAACGTTACTTAAGTTAATCTCTACATGCGAAGCTCGTAATCACTTTAATAAATATCTCCCACAACTGAAAGCAGGCAGAAAGCGCGCATTCAAAGCGTGAAAATTACTCGGCAATTATCCGTCTGAATTTCATGCAATTTGCCGCGCGCGCATTCTAATCAACATCGCAAGCGCAGCGCGTGGAAGCGACGACGAAACGATGGCCTTGGCATTGATCACACTGACCCAAAGACGCCGATTGCCTAATAAAGCGGACGTCGGCATTCCGCCGCTATCTCGCGCCGCATGTCGGGCGTAATTAATTCCAACGCAAAAACTGCGCGTTGCTGAAGATGTTACCGAACGATGCCGACGTTACCGGTCGCGGCGCGCAGCTGCGACCGTCGAAGATGGACGCGAAGCCAACGGTTAAATCATAATTCCTTCCTCTCGCCGAGGCGCGCGCTCCCGCCGGAGTAACAGTTAACCGCGAAGAGCAAAGAGTTGTAAGTTGTAACATCGTGCGCCGGGCACGTCACGTGCGTTTCGGAAATAAATCGAGCGTTTTGGTTTGCTCGTCGGCGTTCGCTGGCCTTCCGCAAGGTGGAGAATGCGGAGATGTAGATGAAGATGTGTGAGAGAAGAGAGAAGAGAAGAACACGGCCGATCGCGTGTGTACGGCGTTTTTTATTGAAACATCAACGAGGAATAAAAGTGTAATAAATTAAGAATTACCGATTGCATTGTGCATTGATGTTCTTAAGATACAGTAGACGCCGCTTATATGGAACACGAATTTGTGCACTATAACCGAAATTCCATAAAAGCGGCGTTGACAAAGAGGTGCTCTTTGGTCTTGGCCTTTCTCGTGTCCCATACTAATTGAATAACAGTCGGCGCAAATCGCGTTGGGTGGCATTACTTCCATCCATCCGATCACTTTGATTGACACCGCGCCGCCCGCGAAGAGACCTCTGGCACTGCGTCCACTCCTTGCGGTCCCTCGGCGCTCTTCCCGGGGACGATGCAGAAGGCGACGAATCGAAAGCACATGATTGAAGCAGAAAAATCCTGCAGAAACCGTTCGGCGCTCGCTTGGTCGTACGATTCACGCCGGGCGCTCCGCGCCATTCCTTCCTTCCTCCTTTCGGCGCACGCGCATAGCGGTACAGCCTCGGCGGCCTGCACTTGGCTGCGGAATTGGCTTTTAATCGAAGGCGATTTCTTTGTGCAACTTCGCGTCGGTGCCTTGTTGTGCAACAGCGCGAATGGCACGTGAGCATCGCCGCGGGATGTCGGAATGTATCGAACCACACGATATTACTATAGGCAACCAAATATGCCGACACGAGCGAGTAGCGCGTGCTCGGTATGAGTTAACACAAAGAACAAGAACGCCCTATATATTCTGAACATCGTCGCCTATTGTTATTAGATGAACCAGAAGGTTGTTCAACTTTAGGTCAGTGCCAGACCAGGCGCGGAATCATAAATAGATGTTTTATTTAATCGTTAAAGTTAATTGTGCGCTGCGAGTGCGAAAATGTGCGCAATAAAAAATCGCGGTGCGTGGAAATTGCCGGCGGGAATTTCCTTCGAATGAAAAAATCGGCGGAACTTTTTTAAACGAAACACGCAAATCCTTTTTTGTCGGACAGTATTATTGATTACCGCAAAATGCATAAAGCGTGCATCTAGCGACATCTGGCGAACAAGCATGCAACAACGCATGTAAACAAACCGAAGATTTGATCTCAACACAACAATTGTTTATGAAATTCGACACCAATCGATGTTATATTGGTTTTAGTAAGATTCTTGCCGATTTAAAATAGTTCAAAGTTAAAGGGCCTTCTATCTAGTTCAGTTTACAATTATATTTGGTCGAGTAATAAGTAGTGAGCTTTTCATTGTCAATATTTTAAAATTCTTTAAAGATTGCGACTGTTAACAAGTGAAGCCGACAGAAGGGTCGGAGAAGGAGAAAATGGACTTTCGAATGGTATTATTTATTGTATAATAGAAAAACAAAAAAAAATATGGACAATAAAACGCTCAGTATTTATTACTCAACCCAATAGTTAGGCAACCAAACATGCAAAACAATGTCGTCTATTGTTATTAGCTATACTTGGCATGTGTCAGAAGGTTGTTCAACTTTAGCTCATTGTCAGCAAGATCAGCGCACGCCGACAACCCTTTTATTAAATAGACTTACATTCGATCATTAAAATTAATTGCAAGATGAGAAAATCCCGGCGAGAATTTTCCTTTGTTGCGCGGTTACGTTAATTTTAATTATCAATTGATGAGCGCGCCGCGTTGTTAATTGTCGCTGACGCTCGTCTCGCTCGCTTCCAGAATGAGTGCCAGCAACAAGTCGACGAGATTTCTGCAACTGCTCGTCGTCTGGATCGTGGGCAACGTGCAGTGCGCCTCGTTCCCACCGAGCGCGCGGCGCAATCTGCCCGTCGCGATCAACAGAATCGCCGAGATCGTCACGTCCTGCGACAGCGCCAGCTTCAACGTCACCGTGTCGACGGAGCGCCCGTTCAAGGGCATCGTGTTCTCCAAGGAGTTCTCGCAGGAATGCCGCGCGTTCGGTAAGTTCCACGTGGCGACATCTCCGAGCCGCCGGAATTTAACGGCGACTTCGCAACTCCTTTCAGGAACGATGAAGAACTCGGTTTCTCTCGACTTGCCGACGTCCGGATGCGGCGTGCGCCTGAGCAAGGACTCCGACGATCTCGTCGGCGACGAGAAGAAGATGTTCTACAGCGTGTCCTTGGTCCTGCAGCAGGACAAGCATCTGCGGCAGATCAGCGACCAGGAGCGCACGGTCAAGTGCATGGTGAACACGAACGCCTTCAGCGTTAAGAGCAAGCGCATGGAAGACGCCCTTTTGAACGGGATTCTTGAGAAGAAGGATCATCGGTAGGCAGCTTGTCATACTCCCACGCACTCTTGAAAAATCTAAGTTTATTAATGCGGCTTTGTTTCCAGCACGGGGAGGATGAAAGACGAAGGCTGGTCCAAAGAAATCCACCCCGACGTGGAGCTCACCGAAGCTCTGAAGGCGTCCAAAGCTTGGATGGAAATCGTGCCAATCGAAGACGACGAGGAGGCGTTGCAGGTCGGCGAAGAGGCGTTGCTGATGGTCAAGTCCACGCTTCCGGGTAGGCAACGAACCGTGCCGTCGTTATCTTCCATGATTAATGACTCGAATCGTTTCCAGTCGGCATCGGATGGAAAGTCGTGGACTGCGTGGCGCACGACGGTCTCGGAGATTCGTCGCAGAAGCTTCTGGACGAGGACGGCTGCCCGGTGGACGAAGGGCTGCTGCCGGAGTTACTGAAAGGTCCCGTTAGGCCTATCTTCATGATGCGACATCAGGAGGCGGTCGCGAAGTTTGTCGCGTTCAAGTTTCCGGACAGAGATCGACTGCATGTCTCTTGTGGTATGCAACTTTGTCGACAGAACTGTGAAACTGTAAGCATCCTAACATACTTTACATAACCTACTTTTGTAGCCACAAAGACTGCAATTTCTTCTCGTTTTAGTACGATTGTGGCAATGTGACGAGAACAGGTCGACGGATTGTCGAACCTGGAGAAGAGGGCGAAGTCCTAGACAGGCTGGAAGTCTTCAACAGCGTGGAGGTGTTAGCGCCCGGAATCGAACTGGACGAACGCGACAAAGACAAGATGGCGGGAGGTGAGTTAAACTGGCGTGTGGAATGCGCGCAGTCTTGGACACCTGAGCGCACCGCTGCACTTCTTGCGGATTGCGTTCCGGCTGGTTCTTGTTCACTTGTAAATATTTCCGTTGCACTTGTTAGAGATAAGATTGTACATATTATATTAAAATGTTTTTCACGAAGCACTTCTGTCTTTTTATTTCACGCTTTTGTATATAATTTATCACATATCGCTTATAGCAAGTCTTTTGTATATAAACATTTTATTTTGTGCATTGCGTTCGTAAATATTTAGGATAAACCGTTTAATTGCCAAATCGTTATTAGGTTGTGGTCAGATTCGGCGTTCTGCTTTGCGACATTAGTCACGAATTGAGCGAGAAATGCTGAGTAGTTTATGGATAGGCAACTTAATTTACATACCGGCAATTATAATTCCATCAAGTAAGTTTGATTAATTGGCAAAGTCGCCACCTCTCGGTAGGAAGCTGTCGAACACGGTGATATTGACTGTCATTGTTGCTAGGGGTAACCGCAGGAAGGTTAATCCAAACTAACATAATCTAAGCATAACCTGAGCTAATATAACCTCATCTAGCCTCTATTGGCACAGGCAGGGTAACTTATCTTAACCTTACTTAATCTAAACTAACTTAATTTAATTTAACAAATACTACCGAAGGTAACTCCACGTAATCCAATCCAACTGAATCTAATCTAACCTAGTTTAACCTCAGCTAAATTAATCTAACCTTACGTAACTACGCCAAGCATAACTTAACCTATGTGAAGTGAGGTTATGCGAGGTTACATAACCTCACATAAAATATCCGAACCTAACCTAATCAAACTAACTTAACCTAACTTAATCCATCCAAACTTTATATAACCCAACCTAACCAAATCTAATCTAACCTAGCAGGGAGATATTGGCGGTCGAACCTAAACTAACATAACATAATAGCAATTATAACTAAACCCATCTGGACCTTGCATATCCTAAAATATCAGAACCACACCTAAGCAAATTAACCAAATCAAACCTAACCTAACTTAATCTAACCGAACTTAACATAACCCAACCTAACTTATCCTAATCTAACCTCGTTAGGCGGTTACCAAGCAGGGAGATATTGGCGGATACACCTAAATTAACCTAACTTAAGCTAATCTAATCCAACTTAAATTAACCAAACTTAACATAACTATAGCAAACATAACCTAACCTATCTGAACCTGAAATCACCGAAAATAATGGGACTAATTGTAAGCCTAACCGGACTTAAGTTAATCTCACAGAACTATAAATAACCCAACCTTACCAAACTTAACCCTAACCTAACATAGTTAGGGAGTTACCAAGCAGGGAGATATTGGCGACCCAACCTAATCTAACCTAACCTAGTCTAACCCACCTTAATTAACCTAACTGAAATTAACAACACCAAACATAATCGAACTTATTTGAACCTAACATGACATAAAAAATCTGAACCCAAACCAAACCAAATTTCATATAAACTTCATCTTTCTAAACTTAACATAACCCAACCTACCCTAACCTAACCTAACCTATCCTCGTTGGGCAGTTACCAAGCAGGAAAATACTGGCGGCCGTTGTTGCTAGGGGCAACCAAACAATTCGTAAATAAAAGTGATAAGACGGACAAACCATAATAGCAAAATCATCCCGTCCAAGACATTAAGAACGACCATGAACCCAAACCTCCCTCAGACTCTCAGCATCGCGCATCTGAATTATTCCTTGCACGTTCTACATTCACAACACGTTCGTTTGCATTCCTGCTTCGATTTCGCGCCACTTTTATTTATTGTTGCGCGCGTTTTTCTGTCTGCGCTCGAAGGCGATCGTTGCGGCGCGGGAGAGCCGCGGAAAAAATCGGTAATAGTTACCTATCATCATCATTACGACGCTTGATTTATAGCCGCCGCGATACGGCCCGGCAGCGCGCCGCCGCCGCCGCCGCCGCCGCCGCCGCGAATATTTGCGCGTCGCGGCCGACCATTTGTTACGCCGCGGCGACTTTGGGACGATCCGTTCGCGCGCGCATCGACGCGCCGTCGATGCAATAATTGCGCGCGCGAGCGCACAATTCATTATCGTGATGCGCGCGCGCGGCGTGGACACTTCGAATTAAGGCGCGCGCGTCGTTTCTTTGCTCGCCGGCCGGCGCGCTTGATTTATGATTTCCGAGCGGCGGATTTGCGTCCGCGGAGACCACCGGCGCGCGAAAAAACGACGACGCGCCGAGCGATTATTATTGCCGGAGCCGCCGACGCGAGGCGCGTCGTGGCTCGCAATTGCAACGCCGCGACCGAGCCTTGCTTTATCCGCGCGTCGATTGTTGAGCGTTCGAATTATATCGGAGCATTGCGGGGCTAATTCGAGGCGCGAGCGCAATTTTCTAAATTGCTAAACCTGCCTGCCCATCGCGCCGCGGTCATTTGATGCCCGCGTCGCGTCGTGCCGGCGTAATTAAAATCGCAAGCGAAAAATTGCACTCGATCCGACGCGCCGCGAACGTGGAGCATTAAATCGCTCCGCGCCGACGCTGACAATGAGGAATCGATTGCCCGCGACCTGGCCGACGAAACTGAAAGTCGTTTGCGTTGCAGATCCGCTGCGAGCGACGCTCGGCTACTTCCCGGGCGATCGGACGTTCTGCGTGTCGCCGGACAAGATGGCGCTCGCGTTCT
This sequence comes from Ecitodaemon sp. MM-2014, assembly GCA_030557295.1. NCBI lineage: Eukaryota > Metazoa > Arthropoda > Insecta > Coleoptera > Staphylinidae > Ecitodaemon > Ecitodaemon sp. MM-2014. The sequence goes on from JARRAA010005545.1 coordinate 57,941, forward strand.
GCGCGCTCGGCCTGATCTTCCTCGGCGCCGTGATCGTCGCGGCGATCGCCCTGTACAAGGCGCGCAGGTCCGGCGCGCCGACGCCGCACTACACCAGGAGCCTCTTCTCGAGCAGCAGCGGCTCCGGCAACGGCTCGGCCTACGGCAGCAAGCTCCTGCTGCAGGACAGCCCCTGCATGGGACAGTCGGCCGCGAGCATGCGCGGCTACGGCAGGATACTCTAGCGTTCCGGCCTCGCGCTCGATACGCATCGATCCTCGCGTCCACGAAACATTCCCAATTGGCTGCTGTCGACCTCGACGACATTAGTAAATCGTAGTTACCTACCTCTTCGAGACCGGCTAGAGCTGTGGCGTTCCTCGTTTTATTTATTTGTGCAGTATTTATACTTTGTTGAGCAAGTTATTGGGGGTTTGTTTGTTTACCGGGCCTTTGCGTACGTTTTAGATATGTCTAATGTTTATATTCTGTTATCGTAGTGTATTGTATTCGATGGGTTCCTACATCGAGGACTATGAACGTTTGGCTGGCGATTCAAGGACAATCGACGCTGAACAATGTCATAGTCCTCGATCGTATGAATAGTTTAGACAAATACGTTCCATTAATTGATTAAATGCGAAATAAATAATATATTTACCTATAATGTAGCCGATTCTGTGTTGACCTTCGATGCTTTCTTTGACACTTGCTCATGTGAAACAAAAGACAGTCGTTCGTCTGTCGTCTCGTTGGTTGCCGACTTACTACTTTAGAGTTATTTCGAATAATTGGTTGCCTAACTCAAAATAGTAACCCAGCGTCTGCAGCATAGAAAGTTTTTGGGGTTTATTTGTTTACAGGGCCTTTGCGTACGTTTTAGATATGTTAAATGTTTATATTATGTTATTATAGTGTATTGTATTCGATGGGTTCCTACATCGAGGACTATGAACGTTTGGCTGACCTTCGATTCTTTCTTCGATCTTTACTCATATTAAGCAAAAGAGAATATTGCTGGTTGCGGACTTACTGCCTTAGGCGCTGCACACTTTGGGTAGTCTGGCCAAGTCTGACCAAGTCTGAGATGTCAACTTATTTTCGGGTCCCAGAAAATACTACCTGAATCTGAAGATCGCGCATTATTATGCGCGACTG